>OY821517.1:202170127-202324441 GCA_963682025.1 Cordilura impudica | reverse complement strand
TATTAATAATAATAATAATAATAATATAATAAATAATAATAATAATAATAATATAATAATAATAATAATAATAATAATAATAATATATAATAATAATAATAATAATAATAATAATAATAATAATAATAATAAATAATAATAATAATATAATAATAATAATAATAATAATAATAATAATAATAATAATAATAATAATAATAATAATAATAATAATAATAATAAATAATAATAATAATATAATAATAATAATAATAATAATAATAATAATAATAATAATAATAATAATAATAATAATAATAATAATAATAATAATAATAATAATAATAATAATAATAATAATAATAATAATAATAATAATAATAATAATAATAATAATAATAATAATAATAATAATATAATAATAATAATAATAATAATAATAATAATAATAATAATAATAATAATAATAATAATAATAATAATAATAATAATAATAATAATAATAATAATAATAATAATAATAATAATAATAATAATAATAATAATAATAATAATAATAATAATAATAATAATAATAATAATAATAATAATAATAATAATAATAATAATAATAATAATAATAATAATAATAATAATAATAATAATAATAATAATAATAATAATAATAATAATAATAATAATAATAATAATAATAATAATAATAATAATAATAATAATAATAATAATAATAATAATAATAATAATAAATAATAATAATAATAATAATATAATAATAATAATAATAATAATAATAATAATAATAATAATAATAATAATAATAATAATAATAATAATAATAATAATAATAATATAATAATAATAATAATAATAATAATATAATAATAATAATAATAATAATAATAATAATAATAATAATAATAATAATAATAATAATAATAATAATAATAATAATAATAATAATAATAATAATAATAATAATAATAATAATAATAATAATAATAATAATAATAATAATAATAATAATAATAATAATAATAATAATAATAATAATAATAATAATAATAATAATAATAATAATAATAATAATAATAATAATAATAATAATAATAATAATAATAATAATAATAATAATAATAATAATAATAATAATAATAATAATAATAATAATAATAATAATAATAATAATAATAATAATAATAATAATAATAATAATAATAATAATAATAATAATAATAATAATAATATAATAATAATAATAATAATAATAATAATAATAATAATAATAATAATAATAATAATAATAATAATAATAATAATAATAATAATAATAATAATAATAATAATAATAATAATAATAATAATAATAATAATAATAATAATAATAATAATAATAATAATAATAATAATAATAATAATAATAATAATAATAATAATAATAATAATAATAATAATAATAATAATAATAATAATAATATAATAATAATAATAATAATAATAATAATAATAATAATAATATAATAATAATAATAATAATAATAATAATAATAATAATAATAATAATAATAATAATAATAATAATAATAATAATAATAATAATAATAATAATAATAATAATAATAATAATAATAATAATAATAATAATAATAATAATAATAATAATAATAATAATAATAATAATAATAATAATAATAATAATAATAATAATAATAAATAATAATAATAATAATAATAATAATAATAATAATAATAATAATAATAATAATAATAATAATAATAATAATAATAATAATAATAATAATAATAATAATAATAATAATAATAATAATAATAATAATAATAATAATAATAATAATAATAATAATAATAATAATAATAAATAATAATAAATAATAATAATAATAATAATAATAATAATAATAATAATAATAATAATAATAATAATAATAATAATAATAATAATAATAATAATAATAATAATAATAATAATAATAATAATAATAATAATAATAATAATAATAATAATAATAATAATAATAATAATAATAATAATAATAATAATAATAATAATAATAATAATAATATAATAATAATAATAATAATAATAATAATAATAATAATAATAATAATAATAATAATAATAATAATAATAATAATAATAATAATAATAATAATAATAATAATAATAATAATAATAATAATAATAATAATAATAATAATATAATAATAATAATAATAATAATAATAATAATAATAATAATAATAATAATAATAATAATAATAATAATAATAATAATAATAATAATAATAATAATAATAATAATAATAATAATAATAATAATAATAATAATAATAATAATATAATAATAATAATAATAATAATAATAATAATAAATAATAATAATAATAAATAATAATAATAATAATAATAATAATAATAATAATAATAATAATAATAATAATAATAATAATAATAATAATAATAATAATATAATAATAATAATAATAATAATAATAATAATAATAATAATAATAATAATAATAATAATAATAATAATAATAATAATAATAATAATAATAATAATAATAATAATAATAATAATAATAATAATAATAATAATAATATAATAATAATAATAATAATAAAATAATAATAATAATAATAATAATAATAATAATAATAATAATAATAATAATAATAATAATAATAAAATAATAATAATAATAATAATAATAATAATAATAATAATAATAATAATAATAATAATAATAATAATAATAATAATAATAATAATAATAATAATAATAATAATAATAATAATAATAATAATAATAATAATAATAATAATAATAATAATAATAATAATAATAATAATAATAATAATAATAATAATAATAATAATAATAATAATAATAATAATAATAATAATAATAATAATAATAATAATAATAATAATAATAATAATAATAATAATAATAATAATAATAATAATAATATAATAATAATAATAATAATAATAATAATAATAATAATAATAATAATAATAATAATAATAATAATAATAATAATAATAATAATAATAATAATAATAATAATAATAATAATAATAATAATAATAATAATAATAATAATAATAATAATAATAATAATAATAATAATAATAATAATAATAATAATAATAATAATAATAATAATAATAATAATATAATAATAATAATAATAATAATAATAATAATAATAATAATAATAATAATAATAATAATAATAATAATAATAATAATAATAATAATAATAATAATAATAATAATAATAATAATAATAATAATAATAATAATAATAATAATAATAATAATAATAATAATAATAATAATAATAATAATAATAATAATAATAATAATAATAATAATAATAATAATAATAATAATAATAATAATAATAATAATAATAATAATAATAATAATAATAATAATAATAATAATAATAATAATAATAATAATAATAATAATAATAATAATAATAATAATAATAATAATAATAATAATAATAATAATAATAATAATAATAATAATAATAATAATAATAATAATAATAATAATAATAATAATAATAATAATAATAATAATAATAATAATAATAATAATAATAATAATAATAATAATAATAATAATAATAATAATAATAATAATAATAATAATAATAATAATAATAATAATAATAATAAAATAATAATAATAATAATAATAATAATAATAATAATAATAATAATAATAATAATAATAATATAATAATAATAATAATAATAATAATAATAATAATAATAATAATAATAATAATAATAATAATAATAATAATAATAATAATAATAATAATAATAATAATAATAATAATAATAATAATAATAATAATATAATAATAATAATAATAATAATAATATAATAATAATAATAATAATAATAATAATAATAATAATAATAATAATAATAATAATAATAATAATAATAATAATAATAATAATAATAATAATAATAATAATAATAATAATAATATAATAATAATAATAATAATAATAATAATAATAATAATAATAATAATAATAATAATAATAATAATAATAATAATAATAATAATAATAAATAATAATAATAATAATAATAATAATAATAATAATAATAATAATAATAATAATAATAATAATAATAATAATAATAATAATAATAATAATAATAATAATAATAATAATAATAATAATAATAATAATAATAATAATAATAATAATAATAATAATAATAATAATAATAATAATAATAATAATAATAATAATAATAATAATAATAATAATAATAATAATAATAATAATAATAATAATAATAATAATAATAATAATAATAAATAATAATAATAATAATAATAATAATAATAATAATAATAATAATAATAATAATAATAATAATAATAATAATAATAATAATAATAATAATAATAATAATAATATAATAATAATAATAATAATAATAATAATAATAATAATAATAATAATAATAATAATAATAATAATAATAATAATAATAATAATAATAATAATAATAATAAATAATAATAATAATAATAATAATAATAATAATAATAATAATATAATAATAATAATAATAATAATAATAATAATATAATAATAATAATAATAATAATAATAATAATAATAATAATAATAATAATAATAATAATAATAATAATAATAATAATAATAATAATAATAATAATAATAATAATAATAATAATAATAATAATAATAATAATAATAATAATATAATAATAATAATAATAATAATAATAATAATAATAATAATAATAATAAATAATAATAATAATAATAATAATAATAATAATAATAATAATAATAATAATAATAATAATAATAATAATAATAATAATAATAATAATAATAATAATAATAATAATAATAATAATAATAATAATAATAATAATAATAATAATAATAATAATAATAATAATAATAATAATAATAATAATAATAATAATAATAATAATAATAATAATAATAATAATAATAATAATAATAATAATAATAATAATAATAATAATAATAATAATAATATAATAATAATAATAATAATAATAATAATAATAATAATAATAATAATAATAATAATAATAATAATAATAATAATAATAATAATAACAATAATAATAATAATAATAATAATAATAATAATAATAATAATAATAATAATAATAATAATAATAATAATAATAATAATAATAATAATAATAATAATAATAATAATAATAATAATAATAATAATAATAATAATAATAATAATAATAATAATAATAATAATAATAATAATAATAATAATAATAATAATAATAATAATAATAATAATAATAATAATAATAATAATAATAATAATAATAATAATAATAATAATAATAATAATAATAATAATAATAATAATAATAATAATAACCCCTAAACCCCTGTTGATTATTAATGGAATTATTACAGCTTTTCATTTTGCGATTATTTTTTTAACAAAATAAAATATTTATTAGCACTAATTTCGTTTACATATTTTGTTATATTGTCAACACTATTTTTGTTTTGTAGACAACAAAAATAGAAACCATCCTAAAGGTGCTATTACATGATGTATTTTTAACATATGTACTGTCAAATTTTCCCACATAAAAAGTTGTTCACATCGTGTGATACATATGAAACATTGTTTATGTACAATATATGAGGAAAGTCACATGTACATGTTTCAATTAGAACAGGTTCTATTTTTGCATGACAAACATATGAAAATACAACACTGCTTGTGGCGAAAGAAAAAGAGTAAGAGTAAATTTTAAAGATTAATATTGAAAGAAAAATAAATTGTTTAGTATTAATTAATTAACAATTAAAAAATATATAACTTTTTTTTTAACAATAAATTTTTGTAAATTCACAAATTAAGTCAGCTGTTGTTTACATATAGAGGTTATGTCATACGGAAATACATATGCACATGTGATAGCAAAAATTATGAATCGTATATAAAAGACAATTTTGACAGACATGAGGAATTTCATATGGATACAAAAAATGACAGTACATATGTAACAAATATTTCGTGTAATTGCACCTAACGCGACAAACGTTGTCGTGTAGCCGTGTAGCTGATATTTTGAACTATTACAACTTAATGAAAAAGAACTATAGGAACTAACTGATACATGAAAATAAAAAAATTATCTCAAAAGAATAAAATTATTTTTTCATTTATTATACTTAACTCTAAATATATGATATTACATTATATAATATAATCCTCCAATACTCGCAATAGCATACGAAAAAGTGGTGCCAAATTTAGCAGCAATGCATTTAATAATTAGAGTTGTATTTTTGACGTTTAAAATGCAACATATTTATTTTTTTTCACCGACTCTGTTGTTCTTTTATTTGCTTACATTTCTCTTTCTTGCATTGCATTTGGTTTGAACATATTTTGAAAAAAATGCCGGATCAGTTTATAGACATTTTTTAACCAAGTGTGAATGTTGGATGAGTTCGGTGTGAATTTATATCAGATACTTATTTTTTTATATGTGAAATAATCGTGTAATGTTTTCGACCAATTACAGATGTTTTTTTTTTAATTATTAGTAAAAATTTACCGAGATTTGATACAAAAACAAGTGAGAGCAAAGCGTGAAAAGATCAAACGTTTAATTTGAAAAAGTCGAGATTAAACTGAAATGGTAGTTTCATACAAATAGGGACTACAGGACATTATACGTACATAGCAGAAATGGTCAAGAAATCTAAACGAAGGCCTTATCGCCCTAATAATGAACAACACAAGCGTCGATGCAACAGGTTTATGGCTAAGGTGCATTTAAATAACAGCACAGCATTGATTGTATTGTTTGTGTCTGTTTTTTTGTTTCATTGTAAGTATTTTTACCAGAAACCAGTATGTTTAAAGAGCAGATGTACTTCGTTATCATAACATGAGTCTTATTATTATAAATCATTTGTATGCTTTCTGCTAAATGCAACATAATCTAAAAATATTAATAATTTCAATTAATATTGTACACAGTTATTTCGCGGCCGGAAACAAGATTATGATACTTTTTACTTACCAAACCATGTTTGGTTTTAAACAACAAAAGAATTGAATGCACGGTTCTTTATTTTAGATATAGAATTCCCTTCTGGAAAAGCATATAATATGCGATAATTTTTCCCATGATAATTTGGACGGCCTCTGTTCTTACACATTTAAACTTACGGATTGTGAATGACATAAATTTCCATGATACGTGATCAATGATCAGCCTCTAACAATGACATATGTATGTACATTAGGGTGGCCCTTAATAAAAAAAGTGTTCAAACTGTCGGTCTCACCCCCTAGAAATATGCGAATAGCAAAAAAACTGAGAAATACAAAGTTTTGGGCCAATCAAAAAACGTTTAGTCGTGGCGCAAAGCGATTGAAAATTTCAAGTGTGTTTATATGGGGAAAATATGACTTTTTTCAGATTTTACGAAAATTTAGTTCTATAATTTAATTTTTCCGACAAGCTGTTACATAATTCGGGATCAGTATTAAATTATCCTTTCAAAAGGCTATAAAACTTCAAAATCGTATGAAACCTCGCCAAGAAATAGCAAATGCCCCAGACCACTTCTGTGCCAAAAAAAACTAGGTCATGAAATTTGATGGCATTTTTTTCAACTTTGAGAAATTGATTAAAGCCATCATTCTTTTTTGGTCTCTATACCTATAAGTACTCAGATATGAAGTATTGTTTTATTACCACGTTGTTAACCTATTGCGCATTGAGGCCGAAAATTGGAAATTTTTTGATAAAATTTTTAAAACTCCTTTTTCAAGTTTGAAAAAATTTTCTTCAACAAAATTTAAAAAAATTAATCTATCACTTTAAGATTTTATTAAATACAGATTAACTGGGTGCACTTTTAAGTAAATCCCTCTGCCAGAACTTTTTTGACAAGCATTTTATTTTCGCGGATTTCGAGAAAAATTGGATTTTTGTGAAATATTCTGTAAATGTACTCTTTCTAAATACTTTGTATCAAAAATTCACCACTTTTCTACTTTTAAATATTATATTTTATCTTAATAGCCTAGGGTTTCGGAAAAAAATAATATGACTCCATTAACCCTTTTGGAATTGGGGTCACATATGACCCCAAAATTAATAAGAGTAGGATTAATTTAATATTACCTTTTATATATTATTATATTTGAAATTTACTTTTGTTTAATAAACTATTTAAAACTGGGAAATAAAATGGTAGAAGTTTCAAAACATGTAGGTGACATTGAAGATAATATAAAACGACCGATTATAAAAAATAAAAAAATGTCAACCATTATAAGTAATGGCATCTTCACCGATTGACCTGAATTTTTTTTGACGTTTTTTTACAATATCCACCAAATTGGTGGGTGAGACCGGAAGAAATTCAACTATTATTTTATTACATAAAGTAATTTTATAACAAAATTGGTTAAAAGTTGTTTTAATTTATATTCGCGAGCAATAAGCAGATAATTGCACCAAAGATATATCACAATGGATAATTTTGATCTCAGGAGCACTGAAGGGTTAAATAAATAAAAATTAACCGAATTATTTTTCTTAAATTCTAAATTTAATAGAAAAACTCGTTTTAGGTCATTTTTATTTAAAAATATCTTAAAATCCAAAGCTGGCCTTGGCAAATAATAGGTTAACGTTCTCGGATTTATCCCAAATTTTTGGAACGAAACTTCTACACATTTGGTTATTATATTTTATGCGTCGCATCTAAAAATTGGACAGCACTTACAAAATATTTGAATTTTTTGAATAAATTGTCTTTTATTAGCTTGGGGTCATATGTGACCCCAATTCCAAAAGGGTTAATTGAGTCATATTATTTTTTCCGAAACCCTAGGCTATTAAGATAAAATATAACTTTTAGGAGCAGAAAAGTGATGAATTTTTGATACAAAGTATTTAGAAAGAGTACATTTACAGAATATATCTCAAAAATCCAATTTTTCTCGAAATCCGCAAAAATAAAATCCTTGTCAAAAAAATTCTGGCGGAGGGATTTACTTAAAAATTAACACAGTTAATCTGTAACATGTATTTAAATTTTGTTTAAGAAAGTTTTTTCAAACTTGAAAAAGAAGTTTTAAAAAATTTATCAAAAAAATTTCCAATTTTCGGTCTCAATGCGCAATAGGTTAACAACGTGGTAATAAAACAATACTTCATATCTGAATACTTATAAGTATAGAGACCAAAAAAGAATGATGGCTTTAATGGTGGTTTAGTTCAAATTTAGTTCAGATTTACAATATTCCTGGTTATGATGCTGTTCACTGCTGTAGGTCAGATGGATATGGTGGGGCGTCAATTTACATAAATAACAGTCTTCATTACAATATTGAAACTTGTTGTAGTAAGGATTTTATTGAAAATATTACAATATCATTGCTTAACCACAAAATCAATGGAAAAAGTTTAAAACTAACAACGTTTTATAGATCTCAAAAGTGCAATGTAGAAAAATTCTTAAGTTTTATTGAAAATTTAGTTGCAAGTTATGGTCGCTTTCCTAGTGTTATAGTTGGTGACTCCAACATTGATTTTATTAACAATACTTCAGCAGATTTAATTAATATTTTGTCAAGTTTTGATTATAAAAACTGTCATACATTAATAACTCGTCCGGTATCTGGAACATGTATAGATAATGTGTATAGTAATGAACCAGATGAAATTTTGATAAATACCATTGAATGCTGTTTAACAGATCACAACATAATATCTTGTATGCTTAAAAGTAATGCTCCAAATTCCGATTATTTTGAAAAAGTTTACCGAATATGTAACCATGAACGTGCAAAAGAAAGTTTAACTAACTATTTAGAAGCTTTTCAAGAAACTGGTGACCCGTCTATTGATACTTCTCAAATTATATCACATATTTTAAATGCAACAATAAATTCTACTGTGGAGAAGACTGAAAAGAAATTGATAAAAAATGAGTTAACGCCTTGGCTAAATCAAAACTTACAAGCTCTTATATTATATAAGAAAAATCTTTTGAAACAGAGGAGAAAACGTGATGTAGAAAGTAGATTAAAAAGAATTAGTAATGTAATCAGAAAAGCTTGCAAGCAGTCAATGAACAACTTTTATTACAGTCATTTAAACCAAATACAACAGGAGCCAAAGAAATGTTGGAAGTTTTTAAATGAAAATCTTGGAAGAAAGTCAAAAAATGAAATAAAAGTAAGAGACGCTGACGGAGAGTTTATTTTAGATAACCATCTAAAGAGTAATTTGTTTAACCAGTACTTTCTTCAAATTCCTAAAACATTAAAACAGCAAATTGATTTTTTACCTGGTGACTCGTGTAATGCTCTTAGAACTTTAGGTCAATGTCAAAGCATCTTTAACTTTTCATATACCACAGAGCTGGAAATAGCTGAACAAATCTCAGAACTTGATGTTACAAAAAGCTCTGGGTCTGACGGGGTTTCAGCAAAAATACTTAAGGTATGTAAGGATGTTATTTGTCCATATCTTTCGAGAATTTTTAACAGAATGATTGACACCTCAACATATCCACATGATTTAAAAATAGCAAAAATTATACCAATACCAAAAGAATCTAAAGCTACACTAAAAGAAAAGTTTAGACCAATTGCATTGTTACCAATAATTGATAAGATTTTTGAAAAAATACTCTACAAACAGCTTTCTTCATATTTTGAAGTCAATAAATTATTATATAATTGTCAGTATGGCTTTAAAAAAGGATGTGGTACAGAAGAAGCGGTTATAAACGTAATTAATAATATATGTAAAGGTTTGGATGATGGGTTCAGTGGTGTTGGTGGTATTTTTTACGACTTGTCTAAAGCGTTTGATCTTGTGGATCACAATATAATGATAAATAAACTTGAATACTATGGTGTTAATGGACGAGACTTGTTATTGATACGGAGTTATTTGGAAAATAGAAAGCAGTATGTTGAAGTGAATGGTGAAAAAAGTTTTACTGGTCCCGTTGAATACGGAGTTCCTCAAGGAAGCGTATTAGGTCCACTTTTATTTAAAATTTATGTAAATGATATAAAAAATCTTCAGTTATTTGGAAAAATGTTTATGTACGCGGATGACATAAGTCTTTTTTATCCTTATAAACATGAAACTGTTTTAAAGGCTCATATGGAGTACGATGCTGCATTAATTTCAGAATATTTAAGACTTAATAGATTGAAACTAAACGCTGAAAAAACTAAAATATTGCGATTTAGGCCTTATTTAGTTCACAATCAAGTTTTTGGCATTTGGGTAGATGGAAAACAAGTAAATGAAAGTCTTTCAACAAAATACCTTGGTGTGCACTTACAGAGTAATCTTTCATGGGATACACATATTCAGAAACTTAGATCCAAAATACTATCTGTAGTTGGTCTACTATATAAGTTTAAGAATAAATTCAACACAAAAACAAAATTGGTTATATATCAAGCTTTAATACACAGCCATTTAAACTATTTGCCTATTATATATGGTTATAAAAAAACCAATGAATTTAAATCTCTACAGAGAGCTCAAAATAGAGCATTGAAAACAGTTTTTAATTTGCCTCTTACGTATTCAACAATACCTTTGTATAAGGACATAGCTTTAAACATTCTTCCTGTACATGGCTTACACAAAATGCAACTTTTACTTTATGTTTTTAAATCTTTGAATAACATTGGGCATCACACAATAACTTTTTCCAGAAATCAAACAGCTTTCAACACAAGGAATAATTCGAATTTAAGGGTAGCACGATGTCGATTGGAAACCACAAAGCAGCGCGTAGAACACATTGGTAGTTTGGAGTTTAATAACCTTCCTGAGAATACAAGAAATACTGTTCGAATCTCTATTTTCAAAACAAATGTTAAAAATTATCTTTTTCAAAATTAAGAAATGCTTCTATTGTGATTATTAGTTTGATCTCAGTTATATCTTAAAATTTTGCTTTATTTATTTTTATTATTTTAAAATTTCTTTTAAAATTTCTTTTAAATTTTTCTTTATTTTAAAAATTGTTAAATATACTTAAGTTTATATAATTTTTATTTGCCAACTCGCCTCAATAATGTCTTCAAGACGCAGAGGCACAACATATTGTTAAACAATTATTTTATGAATAAAGAATATATATATAAAAAAAAAAAAAAAAAAAATCAATTTCTCAAAGTTGAAAAAAATGTCATCAAATTTCATGAACTAGTTTTTTTTGGCACAAAAGCATTTGCTATTTCTTGGCGAAATTTCATTCGATTTTGAAGTTTTATAACCTGTTGAAAGGATAATTTAATACTGATCCCGAATTATATAACAGCTTGTCGGAAAAGTTAAACTATAGAACGAAATTTTCGTAAAATCTGAAAAAAGTCATATTTTCCCCATATAAACACACTTGAAATTTTCAATCGCTTTGCGCCACGACTAAACGTTTTTTGATTGGCCCAAAACTTTGTATTTCTCAGTTTTTTTTGCTATTCGCATATTTCTAGGGGGTGAGACCGACATTTTGATAACTTTTTTTCCCTCCATATAACGAAGGGCCACCCTAATGTATGTACATACATATTTTATTTTGTCTTTCTTTTTGTACATTCTGATATTGTGGATAGTGTGGTAATTAAAAACAATACCAACTATACGATACCCTATACCATGCGTTTACACACCCTATCTCTTAGATCCAACTAATTAGATATAGAAAATAAGCATAAACCAAATTTGAGTGACATTGCTATTAATTTTGTTGCATTCGGATATGAAAAAATTCATATCGGATGCTATATTCATGTGGGGACTAGGTCGAAAAATGGACCGATCCTAATCATATTTGGTAAGGTCACTTATTTTTTGCAAAACATACAAACAAAATTTGAGAAAAATCTGTGCAATATTTTTGTTTTTTGAAAGATTTAAGTGAAGATGGGGTATCAGCTTCATATGAGGGCTATAACTATGAATTGTCCTATGGGGTTTATTTTGGACAACTGATAAATGGATGTAATAAACACACACAAACCCAATTTGACCGAGATCTACATGATAATTTGAACATTATGGCAATTTACGTCGATCTCATAGGGGCTATTTGTATGGGGACTAGTTCTGAACTAAACACGTGCACAGTTATATCTAAACACACAAGTTTCTATACATCTTCTGCTGTGAGTGCGTATTGATGAGTGGTTAAGTGTTTATGTTATAAGTTGGTAGTGGTATTCTGTATAGTAAAATGAGTGTGAGTGAATAAAGAGAGGATGAGAGCAACACATTTGTTTTCCTAAGTGTCGTTCGATCAAATATAACAGATAATGAAGGTTGTACTATAAGTACTTATTGTATGCTGCGAATAAATATATATGGGGGGTTTCATGTCAAGTGCACCAACTTTTGAAACCGATGTCTTCCGATCGGGATGAAATTTGCACCAAGGTTAGTCCTATTGGATAGTAGTTTAAACACAATTTTTCAACAAGATCGGTCCAGATATCTCTGAGTTAGAGGGGATCAAAATTTGACATTTTGGCCAAACAGGTGTTTTATCTCATCCATGTAACTTATTACCTATTGTTCTTAGAAAATTTTCTCCCAAATAGTTTAGATAGCTATTTCTTCAATATTTCGGAAAAAATACTTTAAAAAAAAAATTTTTTTTTTACTTTTTTTTTTTGCTAAATCAAAGCATTTTTTGCCTTTTTTTAAAAAATAGCATTTTTTTTCATAAGAAATCTTAGGATTTTTCCTTTAAGAGCTTTTTGGTCGCTTAGTGGGATGGGAGTGGGATATCTATCAAAATAAATGTTTTGTAACTCAAGACAACGGTTTTTCAATTTTTCACAAATGCACTATTTTGAATTTTTTCCGATTTGTGTGAAAAACCTTACAAATAAAACTTATACTGAGAAACTAGACAAATTAACCTTTCCGAAGGTATGTAACATACCTAACTAAAATTTCATACCCTCGATACTGTAATACCCAGAATATGTTAACCTCAGGAAAAAAATCACTTATTTTCTATAGAAATGTTGAAAAATTATTATTTTTCATTTGGTTGTAATAATAATTAAATTAATATATAATAATATTAAAAATAAAAAGATAAATAATATAATAAAATTTAATCTTAATTACATTAGATCCATTTATATCATAACTATTTTTATACTTAATTTATTGTAGCTGATGAAGTATTTAAGTCTTGTAAATTTTTAAATACCCAGTCTTTCATCCAGCTCTTTTGTCGCCTTTATTTACTGCGTTTTTTTGTCAACCCTTTCTTGGCGTTACTAGGTTCTGCTGTTGATTTCGCTGCTGGTTTATTTGTTGGCTTTGGAAAGAAATCGCATTGAATAGAGGCAGAAAACTTTTTCAACTTGAGTCTTCCATCGACAAGCGGTATAAAAGCATGGTATTGAGCGGTGCCATCGATTGTTACCGCAGCATCGAATCTGCTCTTCAATGTTTTCAATGTTTCCTGATGATCCTCTTTGCTACTAAAAACTATTTTAGTTTCTTTACAATAATTCTTTGCCCAATGGAATAAAGCAGTCGCATCTAAGATGCGATCTTGATGAGAGCACTGGAGGCTATACTTCGGTGCTTTTCTTTTAAGGTTTGCTGCAATACCATCACATGCTCCTTTACCATGAGCAGTAGGATGAAAATGCCACTCTGCAGGCATTCCAAAATCTTTTTCATGAGCCATAAGATTTGCGAAGCTACTTTTGTTTTTAAAATGTTGACGAGCTCCATTCGAAACGTAGTTAGTATACCTTCTTTACAGTAAATTTAGATTTTAGATATTTTAGTATTATCTTCTGGTACTCCTAAACTGCAAAGGTATCATGTTTTAAATTGTCGGATATGATTGCCATACTTTTGTGTTCCAGTTTTTCATCTTTCATATAGTAAATTACTTTGAATATACTGTGGCATCCTGAAGAACATATTTATAGTTTTCTGCGAAATTATATGAAATAACGAATTCACCAGACTTCAAATGTATCTTCAAATCCTTGAAGAATGACCATTGCTCGTGTCTGTGAAGTTGGCATCTCAAATTTTAGCATCTCACGAAAAACATGCAAATTTACTTGCATCCAGCATAGTTCTATAGTTCCTGCAATAGTTCTTCAATAGTTCTATTGATTTGACCTTAAAATCGCGATTTAAAGATTTAAAGGTATGAGATGCCAACTTCGCAAAAAAAATCTCAACATCTCATCAGATTTTGAATATATACCCTTAGAAAAGTTGCACGCAGCATAGTTCTATAGTCTCCGATGGTTTGAACAATAGTTCTGCTGATTCGGCCTTAAAATCGCGATTTGAAGGTATGTGATGCTAACTTCGCAAAAGATATATCAGCATCTTATCAGATTTTGAGCACTTGACCATGAAGAAGTACTACTCAGCATAGTTCTGTAGTCCCCGAAGCTTTTATCAAAAGTTCTGGTAATTTATCTCGAAAATAATTTCTTCACATATATAAGACTAGCAGTATACCCGCTACGTTGTTAGCGTAATTATTATATTAATTATTTAAGCCATAATAATATTTAAATTCAATAAGAGTGACAATACGATGGAAACTTTTAACAAAATATGTTTTTGAAAACTTGGAACATAACATGATATTGTGTGAAGGTTTCGATTTTATGCAAAAGGCAATCGATCAGGGGCATTCTATAAAACGGACGTGCCGCAAGTGCCATAGTTCTATAGCAGATCAAAAAGAATATGGATCACACATATTGATCGATACTTCCGTTTTGACGGACCTCCGTTACACCGTACGGAATGAAAGCCTTCGTCACACCCTCGATTCGATTGCGCAAACTGTAGAAATCGGGGATAAAGTCTATCGACTGGCTGGTCTCGCAAACTTTATTACAAATCACTATGTGGCTTACGTAAAATCGGGTACGTTTTGGCACGAGTTTGACGATCTAGCTAGATCTAGAGGAACCGTTAGGTCGAGCAAAGAAGTTTCGCCTCATTTGGTGGTGTACACGTACGCAGGTAATAAGGATTAATCCGATTTTGCCAAAACACAATATCATACATAATACAAAAAATCAAAAAAATACAAAACAAAAAATCACAAAAATACATACGTATGTATAACAAAAATTAAAAAAAAATACATAAAACAAAAAATCAAAAAAAAAAAAACATAAAACAAAAAATCAAAAAAAGAAAATAAAACAAAAAATAAAACAAAAATCAAAACATAAAACAAAAAATAAAAAAAAAAACACAAAAAAAAAAAAAAAAAAATACAGATAAATGTTTAAATTAATAAAAGAGTCCAAGTTGTCAAAAACATATTTTGTTAAAAGTTCCCATCGTATTGTCACTCTTATTGAATTTAAATATTATTATGGCTTATATAATTAATATAATAATTACGCTAACAACGTAGCGGGTATACTGCTAGTCTTATATATGTGAAGAAATTATTTTCCAGATAAATTACCAGAACTTTTGATAAAAGCTTCGGGGACTACAGAACTATGCTGAGTAGTACTTCTTCATGGTCAAGTGCTCAAAATCTGATGAAATGCTGATATATCTTTTGCGAAGTTAGCATCACATACCTTCAAATCGCGATTTTAAGGCAGAATCAGCAGAACTATTGTTAAAACCATCGGAGACTATAGAACTATGCTGGGTGCAGCTTTTCTAAGGGTATATATTCAAAATCTGATGAGATGCTGAGATTTTTTTTTGCGAAGTTGGCATCTCATACCTTTAAATCTTTAAATCGCGATTTTAAGGTCAAATCAATAGAACTATTGAAAAACTATTGCAGGAACTATAGAACTATACTGGATGCAAGTAAATTTGCATGTTTTTAGTGAAATGCTAAAATTTGAGATGCCAACTTCACAGACACCCATTGCTCTTTGACTAAAAAGTCATGGGTTCTCAAGTTTAGCAATCCTGTACACATTTTTTCCACAAAATCATCACCATTTAAAATGATTGTTTTCAATGTGCATCTGTCAGTCTGAATCCCAGAATCATTGACCTCCTCTATATATTCTCGATCTAAAGAGTTGATTAAATTTTCTTTGATGAATGTGGTTTCCGGGCAATTGGTACATTCACCTAAGTGGCAAGAAGTTGTTGCATTAGGACACATAGTCAATTTAAGGCAATCGCGGTAATCGTGTAAATCTTCTGCCGAATCATCTGTTAAATACTTTATTTATTTATTTATTTTATTTATTCAAGTATTGTAATATAAAGCCATCCAGGCCAAGAAAATCTATATTACATAGCAATAATCCTGAGATCAAGAGACTTACAAATATCTTAACATATTAACAAAAAAATATCGTATATCAGTAATAAGTTGATTTCCTTCAACATCAGTTGTAACATTTTCATGGTAAATGCAAACGCATACTGTGTGAGTTCCGCTGCATCCTGCCAAAACGCAATGTTTTGGCCTTATTTGGGTAAATTTTGTGAAGCCAATTTTGACATCCTCGTGTTCAAATTTAAATGTTGCAAATAACTCTTTCAGGTTACAGAGAACCATTCTCTTCTGTTATGTTATGAAGGTATGTTACATACCTTCGGAAAGGTTAATTTGTGTAGTTTCTCAGTGTAAGTTTTATTTGTAAGGTTTTTTACACAAATAGGAAAAAATTCAAAATAGTGCATTTGTGAAGAATTGAAAAACCGTTGTCTTGAGTTACAAAATATTTATTTTGATAGATATCCCACTCCCATCCCTCTAAGCGACCAAAAAGCTCTTAAAAGAAAAATCCTAAGCTTTCTTATGAAAAAAAATGCCCTTTTTGTAAAAAGGGCAAAAAATGCTTTGATTAAGCAAAAAAAAAGTAAAAAAAAAAGTTTTTTTTAAAGTATTTTTTTCCGAAATATTGAAGAAATAGCTATCTAAACTATTTGGGAGAAAATTTTCTAAGAACAATAGGTAATAAGTTACATGGATGAGAAAAAACACCTGTTTGGCCAAAATGTCAAATTTTGATCCCCTCTAACTCAGAGAGATCTTGACCGATCTTGTAGAAAAATTGTGTCTAAACTACTATCCAATAGGACTAACCTTGGTGCAAATCCCGATCGGAAGACATCGGTTTCAAAAGTTGGTGCACTTGGCATGAAACCCCCATATATAATATGTCTTGAAATTCCCAAAGTACATTCATGGCATACATGGTAATCACAAGATCGATTTAACACTACACATTCCACGAAGTGGCGCACAGTGGGGCTTTTGCCTTTTTTCGTTGCAAAAATCATAACTTTTCAATTAATTAAGATATTTTAAAAATTGGAAATGATTTTCAAAGACGACTTCTTTACTTTTAAAATTAGTGCTGGTGGAGGTTCACAGGGAGCTTCAATATATCCTATCAAAGTTCAATATTATTTTGGTGCAAATATTACATGTTCCAAATATAAAGATAATGTGCTGAAATTTGGAACTTAAAGTGTTTTTGACCCAAAGACGAACCCTACTTAAATTTGTTGGAATCGGCCCTTGTTTGAACCAAGTCTCCATACAAATTTTTTTTTTTAGGACTAACCTTGGTGCAAATTTCATCCCGATCGGAAGACATCGGTTTTAAAAGTTGGTGCACTTGACATGAAACCCTCCATATGTATATGTACCATGTACACTTTTTGGAAGTTTTGTAACACATCTCTATTTTTTTGGTTTATGCAATTTTTATTAAGCTTATTTTTCTGGGACAGTCATACCGCATAAAAGAGACCTAAATATATCATGAAAATTCATACATCAAACAAATATGTGATTTATTAAAATTTTACCGACAAATCAGTATTTCTCAAAATAAAAAGCAATATCAATAGTGTTTTACAACAATACGTTTTATTAATTTAAGTAAACTTAAAGTTCATTTCAGGTAACACAAATAATTCAGTCTGTGGAACTTATACTAGACATACAAATGAAAAAATCGAACATTGAAGGACAAAAAACAAAATAAATACATACATTAATCTTTAAAACACA
Organism: Cordilura impudica; assembly: GCA_963682025.1. Lineage (NCBI taxonomy): Eukaryota > Metazoa > Arthropoda > Insecta > Diptera > Scathophagidae > Cordilura > Cordilura impudica. Next base: position 202,305,311 of record OY821517.1, on the reverse strand, counting down.
AAATAAAAATATACCATCACAAAAAATAAATCTTATTCAGTTATTATATTTGGAATGGGTGAAAAATTAAAATGAAAATGTTTAAATAAAAATTTAAGAATATTATGAAATATTAAAACTGTATTTAAAATAAAAAAAAAATAATAATAACAAGATAAAGAGTTAAAAATCAGTCTTTAGAATTTATGTTTACGAATAAAATTTCATTAAATGATTTTCCATTAGAGCCGAGTTTGGATCGTTTATCCGTTATTAGTGCCGAGAAATGGAAAATATCCTTTATGAAGGGGCGCTAGATGCAGATATGGCGAATATTCGGCAGCTTAATTTATATAATAAAGGAAATTCGTTTTTTCTATCATTCCACCATTTTAAAATAATAAAATCACTTTGAAGATGTACTTTAGTATTTTTATATTTAATTATTTCATTTTCAATTAGGGATTGGTTACAATTTGCTTCCGGTATTGGTTGAAAATATTTTTCAAACAAAGAATATATTCCAGATGAATTTGTTTCAACGGGTGGATTATCAATACTAACATCATTTGCATAAGGAAGTAACAAAGATTTGCATTTCGTAAGCATATCAGTTTGTTCTTCTAAGCTAAATTGAATAAGTTGATTAGCTGGCGGAAATAAAAATATGGCTAATTTATGATAATTGTGATCTTACTGTCCACTAAGGAAATTAAAGTCTCACTTAATTTTCTTTTGAATTCTGAGATATTGTTTTTAAATTTTGGATGTGTGGATGAACTAAATGAATACTTACATAGGAGCTGCCTTCAAGCTCTTTTGAAGAATCCATGAAAGGCTTTAAAATTGTTAATAACTGGTCTAAATGATATTCTTTTAGAATGCTATATTTCTCAGTTATTTTTTTCTCATTTAGCAATTTTTGAATATCGGAAAAATTAGATTTTATTGATGAAAGGGTAAAATAAACAGTATTCCATCTTGTGGGTGTAAAGCTTTTTAACGATGTGTTTAAATCACAATTTAAACCAGATTTTTTGAAGAATTTTACCAATTTTGATGATGTTGTTACGATTTCTTCAATTTGTGCTGAAGTTTTAATACATTTTTCTATTGTATTGTGAATAAGGTGATTTATGCAGTTGATATTTTCATGTTCTTTTAAAGCTGCTTTGATGTTACTTCCTCTATCTGTAACCAGAACATTTGGATCATTCAAGGAACAGTTGAACTCACTGAGTAAAGTCTCTAGTTTTTCTTTTATATTGATGCCTGTGTATTATGTATTAAAAAAATAATTAAAAATATAATGAACTGCATTTACGAAAATGATAGGTCATTATTTTACATACATAAATCACTAAAGTTTTTGCTTAATTCACAATTTTTTTACTAAGTGTGTATTATTTTACTGATAACTTACTTGTATTCGATATTCCTTTCATAGACTTCACTCCCAGCAGCTTGTTTTTACACTCACCGTCCATAATAAAATGAACCGTTAAGGCGAGGTAGGAAATTTTTGAAAAATTTTCTGTCTATAGGTCACATGTCAGAGCATAACCAATTTCACGTATGGATGAGATCTCTGACTTAAGCTTTTCGAAATGTATGGAGTAAGTATTCTCGACGTTTCTGTAGATTGTTGTTGGACGTGGTAATAATGAGTCTATATTAAGATTGGTTCCGAATTTATTTCCAAGGGATAACATTAACTTTAAATATGATTTTCGTCCACTGTCTCCTACTAATGAATATGGCCGAATATCTCCAAGAACCCATTCTGTCAAAACATCGGTACAAGCTTTTTTAGCCTCTTGGTTTGTTTCAATCAAATTATTTTCCGTTTAATTTTTTAATATCGCATAACACTTGTGTTTATTTAAATTTGAAAGAGCATTTTTATTGTATTTGTTTAAGGGTCGACGTTCTTAAACTAAAAATGCGGTTCTTTTTTATTTTGTAAATTTCTAAAATTTTTGATCTTTATTTTAATGAGTCAAAATAGTTTTCACAATTTTTAGTTTTTTTTTTGTATTTTTTGTTATATATAATTTTAATTCAATGTTTTGGTTTTATTTTAATTTGTTGTAATTTTTCACAATTAATAATAAGGGTTTTCACTCTTGGTAGTAAAGTACCCTTGTAAGCCTTGTAAATGTTGTAGATATAGTGAAAGTACTATTATTTACAACATCGCAACAACAAAATGTATGAAATGAAAATTTACTACGCTGTGGTGAAAGTACAAGGGTAAAAGGTATAGTACATTAACAAGACTAAACATTTACAAGACTAAAAGAGCTGATCGTTGAGCTGCCAAAACAATTGTTTAATTTTATTGTTCATTTTGTGGTCACTATCAAAATAAATAATAAAAAAATGGATCAAAATAATAAATAAATTAATAATAAAGATGGACCGATAGGTAAATTTAGCATTTTCGGCATTTTTCTAATCTTCAAATGCTTTTTGATATTTTTTAGTTTTCAAATTGAAGGAAAACAAAACAAAAATCAGCTGATTCATTAATTTACAATACACAATACAATATACACAGAAAAGACGTTCACGCTTTGTAATATAAAATCGTTGTAAATATAACAGGGTTGTAAATTTAACACCAAGAGTGAATACCGCTAATATGTTCAATTTCTAATCAATTTTGCTGTTTTTGTTTAATATATGTTTAATATGTTGTTTAATATGTTTAATTTCTAATCAATTTTGCTGTTTTTGAATTTGTTTCTATTTGCTGCCACTGTTCACTGTAGTCGTTGTTTTTCTCTTTCGTATCAACCTTTTTAAATTAGATTTTACTTGTTGATTAGTTGAGAGTTGAAACTGGATTGTCTTATATTAAAATGTGTGCGACTTGGTAAGTTAACAAACATGATCAATAAAAAGAGAGCGATTATCTTTTAGATTAGTGATGGGTGAAAACAGTGACGGCAAATTTGAATGAAGTTGGGGCATCTCTAAACATCCTCCCCCCCATGATGTGGTGTGATGATTACCATCTTGGTATGGTGGGTCCAGAAAATATATAACCCAGAGCAGTTTTTCAGTGCAGACACGACAGCCATATTCATTTTGATAATTCTTGAGACGATGTGATCTGGTTAAACAAGTTGTGCAATAACTCTTCGTGACAACGGTCTTGTATCGCTGATAGCCGTTACTGCGTAGAAACTTTGGACAGCCTTTTTTTGAGCGTGATCAGAATCACAAGTGGCGCAACAAAAATGCCACCTTGGTCGTCTATGAGGATTTTTGGTTGTCATGTCTGGAATTATACGAAAAAGAAGTGATTAGAATTTCAATAGATAATAAATGAGATAATGGATTCAAAATAATATCACGATTTTTGTGATGGTCGTGTGCAGGTCCCATTAGCAGTTCGTATATCGACAACTCCAGTGTTTTTGGTCATCTCCTGGGTAAGTTTTAGTTATTCGACCCAATTTCCATTGATTGGGTGGCAAGTTGTTGTCTTTGATGACTACGAGATCGTTGACCTTGACATTTTCTTTTGGATATTTCCATTTATATCTGCGATGTAGCTCTGCGAGATATTCAGATTTCCATCTTTGGCAAAATGAATGGTAGATTATTCGAAGGCGCTTCCAGCGGTTTGCAAGAGTCAGATTTTCATTTGACGAATCTGGTTCAGCTGGAGCCATGAGCGGGGTGCCAATAAGAAAGTGTCCTGGGGTTAAGGGGTCAAACCGTTAGGGTCATCGCTAGCAGGACTTAAGGGTCTAGAATTGAGACAAGATTCGATTCGGGTCAAAATAGTAGACAGCTCTTCAAATGTGAATTTCATATTTGGGATTATTTTTCGTAAATGGGTTTTGAATGATTTTACGCCGGCCTCCCAGAGTCCGCCCATATGTGGGGTACCAGGAGGTATGAAATTCCAATTGATGTTTTGATGACTGTAGTGATGAATCAGTTGATTTTGAAGGGTCTTGATGAATTCATTTCTATAAAGCGGGAAAATGCGGCTAGAAATGCGTGGGTCGACAAGTCACTGGTTGCTTCTAGATGAACAGCTTTAGTTGTGAAGCATACAAAAATGCAAACATACCCTTTGGTGATGAGACATGCTCGGCCAGTAAAATTTCGAATATTGAAGGGTCCAGCATAATCTACGCCCACAGTTTCGAATGGTCTTGAAAGTGTAGTTCGTTCGGGCGGTAAAGATGCCATAATTTGATTTTGTGTCTGTTTTTTATATAAAACACACGTTTTGCAATTGTTGATAACGTTTTTGACTAGGGGTCGTAATCTAAATATCCAATATTCTGTTCGAAGAATTCGAATCATGAGTTGATTTCCGCCATGCAAATTTATTTTGTGTGTAAATTCGGTAATCAATCGGGTCAATTTTGAATCGTAAGGGATCAATATTGGATGGCGCTCGTTATATGTTAGAGCTGGTGATTGAACGAGACGACCATTAGCTCGAATTATACCCATTCGATCCATGAATGGATTTAAAGTCAAAAGTTTGCTAGTAGTGGAGATTTTAGCTTTGATTTTCAAATTTCGATATTCATCAGGAAAGCTTTGTTGTTGGGTCAATATGATGAGGCGATTTTTGACCGAATTTATTTCATCTCTTGTTATTTGGGTTGATGAGATTCTGAGATTGGTCCTTGATGTTCCAGTGTTTCTCCAGAATCGTAAAACATACGCGATAACTCGATATGCGCGAGATAAAGACGAAAAGCGAATTAAAGGATCTTCATAAGTTGTCGTTGTAAAGACTTTAATGGTTTTCGCTTCAATAGTTGTGTCATGCGGGGAGATTGGTATTGGCCATTGATTTTTTGGTAATTTTAACCAAGAGGGTCCAAACCACCACAAGTTATTAGTTTGAAGTTCCTCTGGTGTACAGCCTCTGCAGGGTTTTCCTTGGATTCGACATGTTGCCAGTTTTGAATTCCAACCTTTTGTACAATTTTTGGGACTCGATTTCCCACAAAGGTATTCCAGGTGCATGGAGGTTTCTTTAGCCAGGATAACACAATTGTTGAGTCTGTCCAAAAATATGTCCTCAAATTGGGGTCTGTAGATTGGGTAGAATTCCAACAGCCAAATTTGCAAATAGGACAGATCCACACAGTTCTAACCTTGGAAGAGATACTTTTTTGAGAGGGGCAACTCGAGTCTTTGAGGCTACATTGTTGTCATCAAGTTGAATTCGGATGCACAGCGTTGCTGCGTAAGCCTTTTCTGAGGCGTCGCTAAAGCCGTGAATTTGTATTTCACAGGTGGGGCTATAATTAATCCAACGGGGTATTTTGATAATACTAATGGAAGGACAATTTTTGATGAATTTTTGCCCTTTTATATGGGCAAGGGGTTTTAAAATGTCATCCCAATCTATTTTGTCTAGCCATACCTGTTGCATGATTAATTTGGCATCTACGATGATTGGGGCTAACCATCTGCAAGGGTCAAAGAATTTGGCTATTGTAGATAATACTTCGCGTTTTGTAAAAGTTTGTTTTAATTCGACATCTGGAGCTGTAAAGGTGAATGAGTCTGATGAAATATTCCATTTTATCCCGAGCGTTTTTGTTCCAGAATTCTCAGATAAGTTTAGCCAATCTACTGGTAAAAGTGTTTGGTGTGGCAAATCCTGGATAACTCGTGGGTCGTTAGAAGTTCATTTCATTAGGTCAAAACCTGCTGATTTTAAAACGGTGGTTAGCTCTTTTCTGGATCCGATGGCATCTGACAAGGTGTGACCGCCGGCTAGAACGTCATCCACATACATGTTTTTGAAGCTAGAGGGTGTGTCGAATGGGGCAAAATTGACTCCGAAGGTAACGGTGAGTAGTTCAAAATCTTCGATAGGGTCATTTTCAGATTTTCGGAACAGGATGCGCTGATAATTGGTTTAGGTCGGGTCTATTAGTATATAAATTAGATTTAAAAAGGGAGGTTACCTTACGGGCTATTTTGGTCAATAATCAGTTTTTATGTGTAAAAAAAAATCAATTTAATGTCATGTTTCTGTTCGACGTTTCGTTTGCTTTATTCAAACTTCCTCAGGAGCGTAAATTTATTATAAAATCTGGCGACAAATACAAATAAACTTTATTAATAATTTCTAATTAAATATCTTAAATACTACATCACAGTTTAACTTACGATTCCTTGTTACATCGTCAGGGAATATAATTTGTAAAATTTATTTGTAAATAAAAAACTGGACATTACTACACAGAATTTTAAAAAATATAAATAAATAATTAAATAAATATTGACAACACAGTACACGCAAAATCACAGGTCAAACTTAATGTAGCATCACAGAACTTTAACTAATTTCTAAAATATTGCAGTGGAGTATTGGAGCTTTGTGTTATCCTTATCTTATCTCGTGTTCATTGCATGATGAATTCTCTCTTGTATTTGTAGGCTTTCTAATGTATAGCGTTTGTTTACTCTTTTTTCCTTATCTAATATCTTAATGTTTTCAAAATTCATATTATGGTTGCATTCTTTTACATGTTGTGCTAATGCAGTTGTTTCTTTTTCCTTCTTAATAACGGCTTTGTGCTCCAATACTCTCGTCTCTAACCTTCGTTTTGTTGTACCAACATAAACTTTGTTACATTGCTCCCTTTCATTGCCATTACATTTTATTTCGTAAACAACGTTGTCAATTTTAAGTATATCTTGTTTTGTTTTGTTCTGCGTCAACAATTGCCTAAGGGTTTGGTTTGACTTGTGTGCTATTCTTGTGTTTTCATCGTTGATCATATGTTTCATAAACTGTAAAAAACCAAATCTTCTTTACGGTCATCATTTTTGTGTTTCGTATTATTTAGTGTTTTGTTGATTAAGTTGTTTATTATAAATATTGGGTAATTGTTCATAGTTAATATGTTTCGTATTTTGTTTATATTATTTTTTTTAAATCTTTCGTCGCTTATATGTAGTACCTTTTCAATGAGATTTGTCGTCGTGTTGATCTTCATTTTTATAGGTTGGGTGAAGTTATAGTTGATTATCCTTCCTGAAAATGTCTCCTTTGTGTACCAATTAGTTATAAGTTTATTATCGTCTTTTATTATTTTTATATCAAGGTAAGGAATTTCTCCGTTGATCTCTCGTTCTATTGTAAATTGCAGTTTGTGTGATACGAATTAAGTGTTTTTAAAATCTTAGTTTCATCTGATTTCTTTATTATAGCAAATAAATCGTCGACATATTTAGTAATTAGTTTGATTTTTACATTTTTATCCTTAAGTTCTTCGATTACATCGTCCAAAAGGGTGTCCAGAACAATATCAGCAATTGTTGGGGACAAAGGGTTGCCCATGGGCATACCATACGTTTGGTGATAAAATATATTCCCGTATGTAAAATAGTAATTTTCTGTCAAGCAGAACTGAAGTAGTTTTAGAAACTGTTTCCTCGATATTGTGGTCTGTGTGCTTAATGTTTCCCATTGTCCAGTATGTTCTAAATCGCTAAATGAGTCGGTATATTAGTAAATAATGATACCACGTCGAATGACACTAGTATATCGTCATCTTCTATTTTCACGTTTTCCAATTTTTGTTTTAGTTCAAAAGCATTCTTAATGTTATATGTTGGTGAGATCAAATTTTTCAATATTTTTCCAATATATTTCGCTAGATTATAGCAGGGTACTTTGATAGAGGATGAAATTGGTCTGAGTGGGACGTTTTCCTTGTGGATTTTCGGCAAACCGTATAATTCAGGGGCCGCAGCTGCATGTGATGTCATATTCATCTTCTCAAATTTTGATATGTGCTTGTCTTTGTACAATTGTGTAACAAGGTTATTGTTTGTTCGTTGGAGTTTTGGCGTGGGATCAACTCTAATAGTTTTATAGGTATTTCCATCTTCCAGCAATTTATCCATTTTACTTTTATAATTAACTTTATACATTATCACAGTTTTGTTTCCTTTATCTGCTGTAGTTATAACAATATTATCCTTATGTTTACCAATAAATTTTCTTGTTTCATCGAATATTCCCAGTATGAATCTACCGTATAAACAAATGATCACTATGTATAATTTTTTTGAACATATGAGGGAAAAATATAACAACAAAACATGCAGTCTATTAAAACAATACAGCAGAGAAGTAGAAAAACTTGCAAAGTCATTAGAAAGAAGTAAATTTTTACAACAATGTAGGCAATTACGAATTATACCGACACACTTAATAAACACTACACAACATCTCAAGCATATTTTTAAAACTAACGCCATGCAGGCCGAAATAGAAAAAATAGAAACAAACCTACACAGTAAGCTACTCAATATTGAGATAAGGGAAACACACATTTATACAACACATACTAAAACAGAGATAAAAAGAATTGAGAGCGAGATCAAAAATACACTGAACGAAACAGAACTAACAAAATTTAAAGAAGATCAATCAATTTTATAATATTAGATATAAGACAAATCAGACACATTCATCAAAGATGGAGAAACTACGAATTAAGAAATTTAAAAAATTTAAACTAAATTTTAATGAAAGCTGGTTTGTAAACTATACAGACCTGGAATTTAAAACTGAATTCAAATGGATTTTATCTTTAGGCAACAAATTTGCATTACCTGTAAGTGAACATAATTTTTCACCCATCCCTCTTATAGCTGATATTGAACAATGGGTTCAATGGGTTTCATGGGTTCGATGAAATAAGAAAATTTATTGGTAAACATAGGGATAATATTGTTATAACTACAGCAGATAAAGGAAACAAAACTGTGATAATGTATAAAGATAATTATAAAAGTAAAATGGATAAATTGCTGGAAGATAGAAATACCTATAAAACTATTAGAGTTGATCCCACGCCAAAACTCCAACGAACAAACAATAACCTTGTTACACAATTGTACAAAGACAAGCACATATCAAAATTTGAGAAGATGAATATGACATCACATGCAGCTGCGGCCCCTGACTTATACGGTTTGCCGAAAATCCACAAGGAAAACGTCCCACTCAGACCAATTTCATCCTCTATCAAAGTACCCTGCTATTATCTAGCGAAATATATTGGAAAAATATTGAAAAATTTGATCTCACCAACATATAACACTAGCTGGACCCGGCAAACGTTGTTTTGCCCTCAATGAATTTTTATTTTAGTTAGAATCTGTATATACCTATATAAAATGTGTGACGAAGATCTCCAGATAATAAAATGAGAGCTTCACCAAAAAATCTTTCATTGCCTTTCAAATCTTTTATCAAATCAAATCACAATGTTTGTGAGCCATGGTACATTCATCCCAAATAAAAATACTGCATTTTTGCAGAACTTTTGCCATACCGGAATGTTTTTTGATATAACAGACGGCATTCTCATTTTAGTGTACGTTTAACGGTGATTTGAGTGCTGAATGAGCTGTGCGGCCACCATGCAATAATGTAGCGGCTTTTTCCTTCTTTTTCGTTAGAATATTTATATATAAAAACGTTTGTGAGTTTATTTATTAAAATTTATATAAATTTGACAACTCATTATTTTTCGAACGACAGCGCCATCTACCGGGTCCAATAAAAAAATGTTTCTAACATACATATATGTACATTCTTAGTTTCATTAAAATCACACCATAAATAAGAATATTCGAAATAACTTTAGCCAGCGCCACCTATCGGGTCCATTTATACATACAAAAATTTCTTATGACGAAACATACGTTCATTCTGAATTGCAGTCAAATCGCGCTGAAAGTAAAAATTTTTGTTTTTAACTTGACCCCAACGCCAGCTAGAGGGTTAAAACTAAAAAAAAAAACACAGAAGAGCTCGAACCGAACCTATGCTGGAAATCCTACCTCGACAGCTCTTATGGTTCCGGAGATCATTCGTTACAATCAAATGCATCAACGTTTTTATATATACGCCACGCCCCTTTGCCCACTAACAACTTTATATAGCTAAGGTCTTATTATTTCGCAAAAATATCCTTTTGTGAAAATTTCATGACGATCCTTCCAGTAGTTTAGAAGATATTACGATTTTTATTTTTCTAAAAAGGGGCGTGGTCCCGCCCACTTTTCTTCTTGTATGTATTTCTATTCATGCTAATACCATATGTACCAAATATGACTGCTGTAGGTAAAAAAATTCCCGTGATATGACTTTTTCAAATTTTGGGTTATATGGGCGTGGCACCGCCCCTTTGTCCAATCAAAAATTTATATAGCATATTATTCCTTCCAGGGTCACAGTAACACGCTCTGAAAATTTCAGGAAGATCGGTTCTTTGGTTTGGCCTCCTATAAAGCACAAACAAACACACATTCATTTTTATATATATAGATAGATTGAAAGCAGATTAATTATGATTTAAGGTAAAATGGGGCGAAAAAGGGGGACTTGGTAATAAAAAAATTTACCTTACCTGTAGATAAAAAGTGTATAAAACTTTAGATAAATACATATTACAAAAAAATTATTTTGTATAGCAAACATTGTTAGTGGTATAAGTAAAAAAAAAGGGGGCGGTGAAATGGGCGTGGTTCATAGTTATATGGCGACGTTAACAGTATTAAGAGCAATATACTACCAAATAAAAAAATCCGTTGGAAGGAACAAATTTGTACAGAGAAAAAAAAGTTTAAAACTTTCAAACAAAATTTGGCGTGAAAAGGGGCGTGAAAGGGGGCGTGGCGTAAGAAATGTTTATTTCTACCTCGCCTGGAGTATAATGTGTATACAATTTGAAGTAAATCTGCTAAAAACTATATGGGAGCAATTACATAATTTTAAAAAAGTGGGCGTAAAAGTGGGCGTGGTCAAAAAAAAGTACCCTATTAATCATGCCAGAGTCCCAGTTAAATGCTGTGAAAATTTCAGGAAGATCGGTCCAGAGGTTTGGTCTCCTATAAGGTACACACAAACAAACAAACAAACAAATAAACAAACACACATTCAATTTTATATATATAGATTAAGAATGCTTTTGAACTAAAACAAAAATTGGAAAACGTGAAAATAGAAGATGACGATATACTAGTGTCATTCGACGTGGTATTATTTACTAATATACCGACTCATATAGCGATTAAGAACATACTGGACAAATGGAAAACATTAAGCACACAGACCACAATATCGAGGAAACAGTTTCTAAAACTACTTCAGTTCTGCTTGACAGGAAATAACTATTTTACATACGGGAATATATTTTATCACCAAACGTATGCTATGCCCATTGGCAACTCTTTGTCACCAACAATTGCTGATATTGTTCTGGACACCCTTTTGGACGATTTAATCGAAGAACTTAAGGATAAAAATGTAAAAATCAAACTAATTACTAAATATGTCGACGATTTATTTGCTATAATAAAGAAATCAGATGAAACTAAGATTTTAAAAACACTTAATTGGTATCACAACAAACTGCAATTTACAATAGAACGAGAGATCAACGGAGAAATTCCTTACCTTGATATAAAAATAATAAAAGACGATAATAAACTTATAACTAATTGGTACACAAAGGAGACATCTTCAGGAAAGATGATCAACTATAACTCCACCCAACCGATAAAAATGAAGATCAACACTGCGACAAATCTCATTGAAAAGGTACTACATATAAGCGAATACAAAACACAAAAATTATGACCGTAAAGAAGATTTGGTTTTTTACAGTGTACCATTTATCCCAAAATTAACGGAGACAAAAACAATGAAACATATGATCAACGATGAAAACACAAGAATAGCACACAAGTCAAACCAAACCCTTAGGCAATTGTTGACGCAGAACAAAACAAAACAAGATATACTTAAAATTGACAACGTTGTTTACGAAATAAAATGTGATGGCAATGAAAGGGAGCAATGTAACAAAGTTTATGTTGGTACAACAAAACGAAGGTTAGAGACGAGAGTATTGGAGCACAAAGCCGTTATTAAGAAGGAAAAAGAAACAACTGCATTAGCACATGTAAAAGAATGCAACCATAATATGAATTTTGAAAACATTAAGATATTAGATAAGGAAAAAAGAGTAAACAAACGCTATACATTAGAAAGCCTACGAATACAAGAGAGAATTCATCATGCAATGAACACGAGAGAAGATAAGGATAACACAAAGCTCCAATACTCCACTGCAATATTTTAGAAATTAGTTAAAGTTCTGTGATGCTACATTAAGTTTGACCTGTGATTTTGCGTGTACTGTGTTGTCAATATTTATTTAATTATTTATTTATATTTTTTAAAATTCTGTGTAGTAATGTCCAGTTTTTTATTTACAAATAAATTTTACAAATTATATTCCCTGACGATGTAACAAGGAATCGTAAGTTAAACTGTGATGTAGTATTTAAGATATTTAATTAGAAATTATTAATAATGTTAATTTGTATTTGTCGCCAGATTTTATAATAAATTTACGCTCCTGAGGAAGTTTGAATAAAGCAAACGAAACGTCGAACAGAAACATGACATTAAATTGATTTTTATTTACACATAAAACCTGATTATTGACCAAAATAGCCCGTAAGGTAACCCCCCTTTTTAAATCTAATTAAATACACTACTCAACAAAATGAAAAAAATTTCATGTACTCCGGATGCGATAATTTTTTCTGTGTAGATAACCTTGACATGAGCTCGAAAAACGCAATAAAAAATTTTTTTTTCGTTTGGTTTTTTTTTTTTTTTTTTTTTTTTTAAATTTTAAAAATTTTTTTTTGGTTAATTTGTTTCGTCCAGCATAACTCGGGAACCACTAGCCCGATTTAATTGAATTAAATTGTAAAAAATTTAAAATTACAATTCCCTTAATCTGTTTATATATTGTTTTCCTATACAAGCAACAGTTTCCAAGTTAAAAATGAATATATAAAGGAAAAAACTTATTTTTGCCTAAAGATTTAAATTTTTTTTTTTTTTAAAATCCATAAAAAATCCCAAATGAAAAAAAATGTCAAATCTTATTACTTTTACGTAAAGATACATAACCTATGAGCAAAATAAGAGAAAGATCATGAAAATCGATGCACGCGTTTCGCTTTTATTCGCAATTGAGTAAAGGTATGAATTTAAAAAATTTGCTCGACATATGCACAACTTTGTCTATGGTAAGGTTTTTTCTTTTTTATTACAAAAAAAATTAAAATTTGTTGGGTGACAAAAATATATGACTTTAAATTAAAAAACAATTCGATATATGTACAAGAAATTATCCTAAGGATATCAACATTAATTAATTATAAAAAAGTTTTAAAAAAAAATATCTAAACACAAAAATAAAAACCTTCAAATTAAAAATAATTATGTGCTTTTGTCTTTCTTTTATATTGTTGTGGGTCTGTTTCTCTTATTAGGAACCAGATATAGTCCCCCATCATAGCTTCGTTCCAAAATCCTTGGTATCGGTGCTCAATTTCTTTTATTTGCTGATGAAAACGCTCACCATGCTCGTCACTCACATCGCCCAGGTTGTCCGGAAAGAAGTCCAAGTGCGAGTGTAGAAAATGTATCTTAAGCGACATATTTGCTCCAATTTTTTTATAATTTTGGAGTAGTTGTTCGACGATCTCTCTGTAATTTGAGCTTTTGTTGTTTCCAAGAAATCCGGAAACAATTTGCCGAAATGAGTTCCAAGCTGCAGCTTCATTTGGTGATAAAATGTGTTCAAACTGTTGGTCTTGCAACAACTTTTTAATTTGCGGACCGTCGAAAACGCCTTCCTTAATCTTTGCCGATGAAAGGTGAGGAAAAATGGTTTTTAAATAGGCGAACGCTTCGCCATCTTTGTTGATAGCTTTCACGAAGTTTTTTATGAGTCCGAGCTTTATGTGAAGAGGTGGGAGAAAAACATTTTCCTTTTTTATGAGTGGTGTATATTTCACGTTGTCGCTGCCGGGGATGAAGTTAACTCTTTCTGTCCAACTCCTCCTGGTGTAATGATGTTGACGATCGCGGCTGTCCCAAAGGCAGAGAAAACAACAGTACTTTGTGAATCCACCTTGTAATCCACAAAGGATACCGATAACCTTAAGGTCGGCACAAACTTTCCAATCGTGTTTCTCATAGTTAAGGCACTTTAGTAGATTGTCCATGACTTCGTATGTTTCCTTGGTGTCAACGGCATGAGCAATTGGAATCGAAGGTTTCTTGTTGCCGTTGTGCAGTAAAATTGCTTTAAGGCTCTGCTTGTTGCTGTCGATGAAAAGACGCCACTCTCCTGGATCGTAAGAGTACCCGAGTTCACCAAATAATCCGGGAATGTCCTTACAAAAACAGATGTTGTCTTTTTTTGTGTAGTACCTTGCGTATGGTTCATGACGCTTCCTGTAGATTGTTGTCACCACACCAGGAGCCAAGAAACCGAACTGTTTCATGCGCGATGCATGCAACTCTGCATCTTCCTTGGAGAGTTTCAATTCTCTAACCCAATCGTTCAGTTCTGCTTGGGAACATAAGCGTTGACCTCCATGCAATGTATATGTTGACTCGCATTCTGATGTGGTTCCTACTGTCTCCGGATCTGATGATGGATGTATCGCCTCATTATTAGATGCCCATCTTGAAACGGGCGGTTGCGGGTCCACTGGTTCTTTGGAAAATGGCACTGGAAAATTCACTGTTGAAACAGCAGCGTAAGTCCATCGTATATTTTTTCCCACGCCTGTTTTTTTGCTAAGACAGAAGTAGCAATCTGTTGCATGGCAAAGCGGAGCTCTCCAAAGCATTGGCATGATGATTCTCGGCTGTCGTCTGAAAGAATTGCAATAATAAGTTATATATGTTCTTGAATTTCGTAATCTACACTTACCTTGAGTCACTTAGCTGTACGTAGCACCTTGGACATAGAGCACTTGGTGTCCACCGCTCATCTATGTTTGAGACCTTTAAATTGAAGCTCTCTTCAAATGAATCTCTCAATTTAGGTGAAAAATAACGCTTGTTTTTTCCACAAACGTATTCTCCGCACATGTAACAAAAATTACTTGGATTGGTATTGCATTCAAATACTCGCGAACGTTTGCTCATTTTAACTATCGCGTTCGTCGACACTTGTTGAATGAGTAAAATCGATCAATGAAGACCTATTTGTACTGTGTATTGTTTAGTATTTTACTGACAGGTACTTATAAATGGGTGTATATTTTTTTACGGTGGCTACATACCTGTTTCACCATGTGTGAGTCTTAAATTTTCCGAATAAATGTGGGTTGCATTTATGTAAAAAAATCATACAGGTAGTCACTGGAAAACCCAAATAAGTAAAAAAGTCCCCTTTCCTTTTTTCCTTTTAATTGTTCACGCACATTTATTACCGTTTATTACTTTGCTTACGCAATCATAAAAATTAAATAACCCTTTGTTTATTCCGTTTTGTTAATTCTGAGAATCATAAAAAAAAAGAAAAAACCTTACCATAGACAAAGTTGTGCATATGTCGAGCAAATTTTTTAAATTCATACCTTTACTCAATTGCGAATAAAAGCGAAACGCGTGCATCGATTTTCATGATCTTTCTCTTATTTTGCTCATAGGTTATGTATCTTTACGTAAAAGTAATAAGATTTGAAATTTTTTTTCATTTGGGATTTTTTATGGATTTTTAAAAAAAAAAAAATTTAAATTTTTAGGCAAAAATAAGTTTTTTCCTTTATATATTCATTTTTAACTTGGAAACTGTTGCTTCTATAGGAAAACAATATATAAACAGATTAAGGGAATTGTAATTTTAAATTTTTTACAATTTAATTCAATTAAATCGGGCTAGTGGTTCCCGAGTTATGCCGGACGAAACAAATTAACCAAAAAAAAATTTTTAAAATTTAAAAAAAAAAAAAAAAAAAAAACCAAACGAAAAAAAAATTTTTTATTGCGTTTTTCGAGCTCATGTCAAGGTTATATACACAGAAAAAATTATCGCATCCCGAGTACATTTTGACTGTTGACTAGTGATATTAACAATTGGCCGCAACAACAAAAACACACTTTCTATTAGTATTTGCCGGTATATTTTTGTGATGTCGGCGTTAAATACGTAACGGAAAAATCTCCACTTTGATATCAGTAGAACAAGGTCCTGCTGAAGAATGGGTCCTGGATATAAAATGTCATTAAGACTATTCTTGTTTGATGTCGGGCTGGAGGCATTAAAAACCACTCTAAGTTTTGTAGTCAAAGTGTCTGGTTTTATTACTGCGTGATGCGGAAGGTAATAATTTGGAGCCTTATTTATATCCGAGGGAAAGATTTTTCTCATATGTCCCAACTCAATGTATGCTAATATGACCTGATTGTAATGTTCTTTAAGGTCCGGTTTTTGGTTTAGCATGCGCTCCATTCTCAAATACTGGGCCATGTTTCGAGAAGTTCGAATTTCTTCTCCTTTTTTAAAGGGCAGGGTAACAATATACCTTCCCATGTCGTTTCTACTCGTTGTAGATTTGAAATTGTTTTCACAATATGTGTCCTCCTCTGACCTCAAAATTTGTTTTGGGGTTTCCTCCACCTCCCAAAAGCGTGTGAGGATTTGGTCAAGGGACGGTCATTATATAGTGAAATAGTGGTTGAGTTTTGAGTCGATTTTTTGATTGGTCCCCCACAATCCAGCCAAATACTGTTTTTTGTGCCAAAAGGGATCCAATCAATTTCATAGCTGTCTCCATACAATAAATAGAGGGTCCTAAATCGAGGCCAATTAAAAGGTCGACAGGACGACTTACGAAAAGGTGAGGGTCTGCAAGTACTAATTTAGCAGTTTCACTTAAGTGATGTAAGTCCAGCGGTTTGTGGCGGTAAATTAGAAGGAAGGGTCTTGAGGACTGGCGCAAACACTTCTAATTTAAAACTAGGGTCCGCCCGAGAGCAAAGGTTGAATAAACAGGCTTTTGTAGAAGTTTCAGAGACGTTCTGATTTAAACCCGTGACGTGAACTAAATGTGGCTTAGTTGTCACCTTTAAGCGATTTTTTAACTTGTCCGATATGAAGGTTGATTGAGATCCAGGGTCGATGATAGCCCTTGCCTCGAATCTCTGTCCTTTGGTTTCGATTTCGACTATGGCAGTGAACAGCAAAGTTTCTCGATCCAGTGGGTTTGATAAGGATCGTTTGTCTTTCTGTAGGGTCAAGGATGTGAGACTAGGAACGTTTGATCTAGGAGTGGACTGTATATTGGATACTCGTGCTGCGGCGCTCGTACTGGGTCGTTCATCTTGTTGATTTTGTTGCAAATTGGAAGATTGGGACTCAGATGTCTTGTGCAACAATATGTTATGTCTTTGTTTACACAGCCTGCAGCTAAATTTACTGGGACATTCCTTGACACTGTGATCGACAGAGAGACAATTATAACATGAATTTGTGACTTTGACTATGTGAATTCGGTCATTAACATTTTTTTCTAAAAATTTGGGGCAACATCGAAGGTAATGAAAATTATTTGGCTTAGAGGCAAAGTTATTTTTGGGTCGATTTTCAGATGGTGACAAATTTGTTTGAAAGGAGTGGACACGTTTTTCTATGGGAGCATATTTTGATTTTTCTGGTTTGGGCTGACTAAATTTGTCCTTTTAAGATTTTATATTTCCGACTGATTCTAAAATTTTGAATTAATGGGTCAGAAATTTGTCGAATTCATTCCACCTTGGAACTTCTGCGCAATCTTCTCGGGAATTTTCAAACTCTTGCACGAGTGATCTGGGAAGCTTTTGTGAACAAATAAATATTAGGAATGATTCCCACGTTGTTGTGTCAATGCCTAATGTGTCTAGAGATTGCCGGGAATCATTAATTGTCCTTTGTAATTTTTTGATTGAAGCACCAGAGTAAATAGAGGCGTGTGGTAAATCTAAAATAATTTTGTACTGTTCATTTACCTGCATCCATTTATTTGCGTAGCGGTCCACCAAATTTTTTCAGGCTAGGATAAAACCATCGTTGGTTAAAGAGACGTGAGAAGTTATATCCCTGGCTTCACCTGCTGTTTTTTGTTTTAAATGAAACAGTTTTTCAACATTGCTAACCCTGGAATTATTTATATAGATGGCTGTAAAGAGATCCCGAAAACTGGGCCATAATTTGTAATCCCTATAAAAAGTGCCTGTATCGCAGGGTGGCAACCTTATAAATGAAGCCTCATTGTCTAGGGTCCAGCTTGATTGACGTTCTGGTTTTTCAGTGGTGGGTGTTGTATATGCAAGAATTTCAGCGTTTATTGAGGACAGACAATTTTTATATACAGATAGGGTCTTACGATATCGTTCCCGTAACTTGGTTTTATCAATGGGCTTATCTTTTTCATCTTCTGCATCCCTACACTCCTCATATGATCGCTTGACTTGTGTCCAAAGCGATTCCAATTCCACACGAAGAATTTCCAACGCATGGCAATTGTTTTCGATTTGAGCTTCAGCTTGTAGACTTTCAGAATCGAAGAAGTCATTTGTACAATTAGCGAATTTATTTAATGACATTTTGTACAAAATTTTTATATAATTTTATTTAATTAAATTTCAAAAAAAAATTTTAATTGATGTGGGTAAATTAAACTTCAAAAAATAACTGGGTTAAATTTGCCTGCTAGCGATAAAAAATTAGAGTCGTAAATATTGAGTCCAAATTCGTAATAATTTGCAAAAAAAACAGCAAAAAAATAACTAGTTTGTGGGGTCTTTTGATGTGTAAATTACACAACCAGATGTTATAGTTGGTTACGTTTGTCACCAGCTATATACATAAACAAGAATAGAGAGTGAGGTCTCCACTTTTGCGTTGACGTCTTGTTATGTATGTTGTGCGTGTTGTTAATGTGTTAAAGTAAGAGAAATTTCTCATGTACCTACTGTTTGTGTTGTAAATACTTATGTGTTTTTTTTTCTTGTGGTGACGTTGATGTAATTAACTGCTGCTGCTAGTTTGCTGTTTTTAATGATGTTAATGATGAAGATGATGCTGCTACTTAAGATGATGATGAAGGTATTGATGATGCTTCTGTTGAATTTTTTTTGAAGATTATGATGATGGGGTCAGTTAATTTTTGCAGTCACTTTAATATTGTTTCTTTCAAGGTTATAGTTTTTGAAGTTTTTTTCCAATAACCTTGAATTTCAATTTGAATGTCACTTCATTTATAATTTTTTTAATAAATTTACAAAAAAAATTATCCGGTTCGTGAGGACCATATGTTTAAGGGTCGACGTTCTTAAACTAAAAACACGGTTCTTTTTTATTTTGTAAATTTCTAAAATTTTTGTTCATTATTTTAATGAGTCAAAATAGTTTTCACAATTTTTAGTTTTTTTTTTTTTTTTATATTTTGTTATATATAATTTTAATTCAATGTTTTGGTTTTATTTTAATTTGTTGTAATTTTTCACAATTAATAATATGTTTAACTTCTAATCAATTTTACTGTTTTTGAATTTGTTTCTATTTGCTGCCACTGTTCACTGTAGTCGTTGTTTTTCTCTTTCGTATCAACCTTTTTAAATTAGATTTTACTTGTTGATTAGTTGAGAGTTGAAACTGGATTGTCTTATATTAAAATATGTACGACTTGGTAAGTTAACAAACATGATAAATAAAAAGAGAGCGATTATCTTTTAGATTAGTGATGGGTGAAAACAGTGACGGCAAATTTGAATGAACAGTATTTGTATACATTTTTACACATTTTGAATGCAACAAAATCTGCTACTTCAATATCATTTTCGTCTTTAATATGGCCAAAACATTCCCATATCATGCTTCGCCCTCTTTTATCAGTAATTATACCCTATACCACTATGTGGTTTGGGTATAATGACTTTGTGCTGCTGTTTGTAACAACCAAAAATATTTGACCTAGACCCATCTTTAATTATACCGATCGAATCAGAATCACTTTCTGAGTTGATTTAACAATGTCCGTCCGTCCGTCCGTCCGTCCGTCCGTCCGTCCGTCCGTCCGTCCGTCCGTCCGTCCGTCCGTCCGTCTGTGTGTCCATGTAAACCTTGTAATCAAACTGCAGGTCGCAAATATGAATATATTTTGATGAAATTTGGTATATAAGCTTTTATCGGCCATGGGATGAACGCTATTGAAATTGGTGAGAATCGGT
The DNA here is from genome assembly GCA_963682025.1 of Cordilura impudica. Taxonomy (NCBI): domain Eukaryota; kingdom Metazoa; phylum Arthropoda; class Insecta; order Diptera; family Scathophagidae; genus Cordilura; species Cordilura impudica. The sequence goes on along the minus strand of OY821517.1, from coordinate 202,285,216 downwards.
CCATGTTCAGACCTAGACCCCATACAAATTACCCATATGAAATCGACATAAATTGCCATAAGATCCAAATTGTCATATAGATCTTACTCAAATTGGGTTTGTATGCGTTCATTACATCCATTAATGAGTAGTCCAAAAATGATACCTTTGATCCCATATAGAGCTGCTTCCCGATCTTCACTTAAATCTATTAAAAACCAAAAATATTGCACTGATTCTTCTCAAATTTTGTTTGTATATATTTTTTCAAAATACAAGAGACTTTACCAAACATGATCGGGATCGGTCCATTTTTGGATCTAGTCCCCATATAGATATAGCATCCGATATGAACTTTTTCATATCTGCAGCCAAAAAAATTAATAAAAATCCCATTCAAGTTTGGTTTTAGCTTATTTTCTATGTCCAGTTAGTTGGGCCTAAGAGATAGGGTTTCTAAACGCATGGTATAGGGTATCGTATAGTCGGTCTAGACCGACTATAATTTTCTTACTTGTTTTAATATATATTAGATAAAATTTTTTCTTTAATTTAATAATAAGAATTCACTTTATTATTTGTAGCACCACCAATTATTTGAAAACACTTGTAGTACAACAGTTATTTTTGAACAAGAAACAAATACATTTCTCACTGAACATATACATTTGTCAATACAAGAAGTAACTGTTATTGTTTTTACTAGTAGAGTGAGTGCGTTAAAGCAAAACCATACAATATCAGTTACACTCATTCTCTCATTTATAACAATAGTAACAAATATGTACAGTGGGTCACAGTGAAAATGGTCCACATGTGACCAAACACTCTAAAGTATAAAAAGTCTAAGAAATCAATATAAATTTAAAAGAAAATAAGCTAAATTAGTCACTTTATTGTATTTAGATAATAAATACATAAAAAAGTTTATTAATTCAAAAATATTTTGCACAAAATTTAACATTAAAGAAAATAAATCAAAAATTCATGTTACATTGAAAATGGTCCATCAAATCTGGCGATTGGGGTGGAGTTTTGATTACTCTGGGACAATGGTACAGCAGCCATTCTTTAACAATTCCAGCCGTATGCTTCGGATCATTATCCTGATAGAAATGAAAGGTGTGTTCTATGCCGAGTTTTTTGGCACTTTGTTTGAGATTATTTTTTAAAATATTTAAATATTGATATTTTTCCATATTCCCTTCAACAAAGTGCAATGTACCAACACCAGCAGCCGAACAAGCACCCCAGACCATCACATGGCCGCCACCATGTTTGACTGTTGGACGTAAATGCTTCGGGTTCATCTCCTCACTAGGTTTTCTCCAAACGTTTACCCTGCCATCTGACCCAAAAAGATTATATTTGCTCTCATCCGCAAATAATACGTTCTTCCAGAATGAAAAATCTTTCCCAGCTTAGTTGTGAGCAAACTGCAATCGAATTTTTTTATTCTTTGTGTTTACAAAGGGCTTCTTGCGTGCGATTCTACCATTTAGTCCATTCTTTCGAAGGACTCTCCGAATTGTCTCGGCGTTACAGCTTATCCTAAAGTGTTTCTCAACCATATCCCGTAGTTTAGGTGCACTCAGCCTTGGATTTATCTTGATTTGGTTGACTATCCACCTCTCTTGACGTTCGCTGAATATCTTTTTTGGGCTGATTTTTGGCTTATTTATAACACTCCCATTATTTTTAAACCGTTGAATGATGTTTTCAACTGTTGTGCGGGCTTTGTTTACAATTTGCGCGATTTGTCTCTGACTTTTTCCATTTTTATAGTGCTCAATAATTAAATTTCGCAACTCGAGCGTAGTATGGCGACCCATCTTGGAACTTATAAATAAACAACTGAAGGAATCGATCTAAACTATGTTCGTTTCAATGCATAAGTGTAAATAAAAGTAAACAGAACAAAACAAAACAAAATATGAAAAAGTTCCGTTACTTAACGTAGCTACATACACTGTGGACCATTTTGACTGTGACATGAATTTTTCTCTTATATTGCTTAATGTTAATTTTTGTTCAAAATGTTATTGCATTAATAAACTTTTTTATGTATTTATTATTTAAATAAAATAAACTAACTAATTTATTTATTTTATATTTATATTTATTTCTTAGACTTTTTACACTTTGTAGTATTTGGTCACAGGTGGACCATTTTCACTGTGACCCACTGTATATGGTATATTTGTTTTGGCAATACTTTAAGTTATACTCTTGCACGTGTATATTCTGAACATGAACCGATTTTCACCAATTTCAACAGCGTGCATCCTATGACCGCTGCGACCTGTAGTTTGATTACAAGGTTTACATGGACACAGACGGACGGACGGACATCGCTAAATCGACTCAGAAAGTGATTCTGAGTCGATCGGTTTAATAAAAGATGTGTCTAGGTCAAATATTTTTAGTAGTTACAAAAATTAGCACAAAGTCATTATACCCTAACCACTTAGTGGTATAGGGTATAAAAATACTGACACGCAAATCTATACATACAACAATGTACATACATACATACATGTGTATACATTAGAGCGGGTCGATTTGTATTGGACAGAAAAAACCGAAAAATCGTATATGCGGAAAATAAACTATGGATCATACTGAGCAACTTTGCTGAAGAAAGTATGGGTCTAAAATGATTTCGATCCAGCGAGTTTTAAGCGGAAGTTTGACTTTGTATGGGAGGTATGCCTAATTCTTCTCCGATTTTGGTGAAAATTGGTACGGACATAGTGTAATAATAATAATAATAATAGAAATAAATCCACCCTGCATAGGTCCGCTTATGCTAGAGGTTACTCATCCGTGGGACGAACCACGGGATAAGCTCTGTTGCAGCATAAGCTGTATGAACTATGTTTTTGGAATTATTTATTAATCTTATTTATCAGTATTTTTAATACATTTAATGTTCACAATGTTTACATATTTAATAAATAGTTTAATTTTCAATTTTAGCTCTATAAAAACACATTATTTCATATAAATTTTACACATTCTCTTCTAAAGACACATTCATTTCTATCATTTTTTATATTATTTGGAATTAAGTTATATAATTTAAGTCCTTTGTAGAAAAGTGATCGCTGCATTGCCGTTGTGGCGACTCGTTGTATTCTAAAATTTTCGGCATTTCTTAGTTTATACGGCTGTACATCTACTTAATTTAGTTGCTCGCTTAAATATTCTGGCGCATTACCATTTCTTATTTTTGGTATAAACATTAAAGTATTTAATTCCAATCTTAGCTTTATACTCATCCACTTGAGTGCATCTAGCCATATTCCAAGTGTGGTTTTATCATGGTATTATATATATTTATTGCCCCCATTATTTGTCAACCCCTATTCATTAAAGTAGCTGCTGTCTATTTAGTTGGTGTTTACAAGTTTTCCTTTTGTTTATTGTTCTTCGCCGCAACGCCAGTTGTTTGATTGCTGACTAGTTAATCTGGTGGCTTTTTTGGCTTCTGCCTAAAAGTAGGCTTTGAAAATATATGAACAATAAACGTTCTAGACAGTTGTCACCAGAACAGCTGATATTCAACCAAAACAAAAAACAAAATACTCAAAAAACACAAGTAAACATATGCAACAAAATATGGAAAATAACCCAAATTCTGCCGCTGATGCTTTTTCGTGGAAAAAAACTATGCAGCCTGCTTGACGACAAACTGAAGGATGTTGCTAAAAAAGATGTGTTTTCGATAAGAAAAGAAATAGATGAGTTAAGAGAGGAAAATGTTGCTCTTAGAAATTAAATTAAAATGCTTTCTTCACGTATCGAACAAATTGATCGCATATCCCGCTCCACAAACATTGTTATCCGTGGCCTTGTTAGTGCTAATGCAACAGCAGCTAAATTGGACTTTATTAATATATGCAGTAATAAGCTAAAGGTAAATGCAAATGTAGTAACTGCTCATGCATTGCCATCTAAGGGTACTTTTATGTTTACATTGGAAACGTATTTGCAAACCAATAATGTTCTTGTTGTCAAAGATAAATTAAAGGGTAGTAAAATCTTTATACAAAAGGATTATACAAAAGATGAGCAAAATACCCGTTATAATTTGAGACAATTGAACAAAAAAATTTCAAATCTCAATATGAACATAAAGTTGAGACTTGGTGAGTTTTGTTCTTTTATTAACAACAAAAAATACACTTTTTATACCCTATACCACTATGTGGTTTGGGTATAATGACTTTGTGCTGCTGTTTGTAACAACCAAAAATATTTGACCTAGACCCATCTTTAGTTATACCGATCGAATCAGAATCACTTTCTGAGTTGATTTAACAATGTCCGTCCGTCCGTCCGTCCGTCCGTCTGTGTGTCCATGTAAACCTTGTAATCAAACTGCAGGTCGCAAATATGAATATATTTTGATGAAATTTGGTATATAAGCTTTCGTCGGCCATGGGATGAACGCTATTGAAATTGGTGAGAATCGGTCCATGTTCAGACCTAGCCCCCATACAAATTACCCCTATGAAATCGACATAAATTGCCATAAGATCCAAATTGTCATATAGATCTTACTCAAATTGGGTTTTTTATGCGTTCATTACATCCACTAATGAGTAGTCCAAAAATGATACCTTTGGCCCCATATAGAGCTGCTTCCCGATCTTCACTTAAATCTATTAAAAAACAAAAATATTGCACTGATTCTTCTCAGATTTTGTTTGTACATATTTTTGCAAAATACAAGAGACTTTACCAAACATGATCAGGATCGGTCCATTTTTGGATATGATATGAACTTTTTCATATCTGCAGCCAAAAAATTAATAAAAATCCCACTCAAATTTGGTTTTTGCTTATTGTCTATGTCCAGTTAGTTGGGCCTAAGAGATAGGGTTTCTAAACGCATGGTATAGGGTATCGTATAGTCGGTCTAGACCGACTATAATTTTCCTACTTGTTATGTCTGGAAAATTTGTTGCATATTCTAACGAGGATGCCGATTATTTAAAAAATCTGCTGATTCAAGCCAGCTTCGCCGGTGATGTAATTGTGAAAACCAATGTAGCTGGAAATTCAAATACGAGTAACAATATAAATACAAATGTACAATAGCAATACAATGTATGTCGGGTCCTATCTTATAATGTTGCTAATCTTGCTAAAAGTGTTAATTTTGGAAATTTTATAACCTACATAAATAAATTTCATATATTTTTCTTATTTGAAACTCATGTTTTGCCAGACAAACAATTATTTTTCTCCAATTTTCTAAAAAATTACAATTTACACTGGATTGAAGCTAAGAAAATTCACAATGCTGTTCGTGCCAGTGGTGGGTGTTTGTATGGATATAGAAAAGAATTAAGAAAACTATTTAATCTACAATTCTTGAATCTCTCTAATGGTAATGTTGTATTAACTGCTAGACTAAATAAGGATCTTTTTTACTTTATTCCGCGATACCTTAACTGCACTAACTGGAATGATGATTTTGAGTCGTTTGAAAAATTTTTAAATGATCTTTGCCCTAACAATTTTTGCATTGTTGGTGACCTAAATGCTCGCATCGGAGAAGGACAACATATATTAGATACTAACCTACTCACAAATCTACCACACGTTAACAAAATGAGATGCTCTAAGGATAAAGTAACAAATATGCAAGGAAAAAGGTTAATGGATTTAATAGAAAACACTGGCGGTATGGTGGAATAATTGGTGATGCGGAAGGGGATTTAAGCTTTTATGGAGGTAGAGGTAGTTCTTTAATTGATTACTGTATTTGCTCTCATAGTTTCTTGATGTTTGTGGTGGATTTTAAAATTGGTTGTAAGCCATATTCTGACCATATGCCTATTGACTTTAAACTGAACTTGCCTGATAGCAATAATAATACATTGAGACCTGCTTTAGCCCCACCAAAAATACATTGGAACAAAAATAATACTGAAAGATATATTGAAAAACTTAGTCAGCTATCATGTAGTCCCTCTTACGATCAAAATAATTCAGCTGATACTTTGGTTATCCTAATTAAGAACAAAATTCTTGATGATACCGTCAAAACTAAGTCAAGATTTAGCTTTGAACCCAAGCAAAAGTGGTTCAATTGGAATTGTGCCCGTGCTCGTAGAAAAATGCTTATGAATCTTAAGAAGTACAGAAAAGAACATTCATGTGCCAATAAATTAAAGTTTATGTCATCAAAGAGACAATACTTGAATGTGTGCCATAACAGTAAAATCCAACATTACAATTATAATCTAAATAAATTGAATAACATAAGGTGCAGCAAAGAGTGGTGGAAATTGTCTAATGATTTGAAATCTCGTTCATATGCCATACGTGGAAATTTAAGTGCTGATGATTTTCTTCAACACTTTAGCAGTATTTTACAAAATTCAAATCCCATAAGTAAGTTTCATTGGTACATGCCCTACAATATATGTAGATGCATTTCTTGATTCTCCGTTTGAATTGTGTGAACTTATCTCTGTTCAACGTAATTTAAAGGATAACAAATCGCCTGGGCAGGATGCTATCAGCTACGAATTTTTTAAATATGCTCCAGTAAATTTTTCAATGAGGTACTTTATGCTTTAAATGTCATTTTTCTTAAAGAAAATATACCAGCTAGTTTTAAAACTGCAATTCTTATTCCACTACTGAAAAAAGGAGATCCAAACATTCCTTCTAATTATCGCGGATTATCTCTAATAGATACTCTATGCAAAATTTTTAATAGCATCCTTTTGAGCCGTATAACGTTTTGGATTGACGAACATAATATATTAAATGAATACCAAGCTGGGTTTAGAAAACAATATTCAACCGTCGATAATGTGTTCAATTTAACGAATATTGTTCATTTAAATAAAGTTAATGGTAAAAACACTTATGCTTTCTTTGTCGATTTTACTTCTGCATTTGATTCGATTCCCAGGAATTCATTATTTTATAAACTGGCAAACATGGGATTGTCTTCAAAAATAACTAGAGGACCCCTGCTGCTCCGCAGCATTATATTATATTATATTAATTTTTATAATATAATACCAAAATTTGCCAAGAGAAGTTAACGTACAGTAATGCCAAAATATGCCAAGAGGAGTTAACGTACAGTAAAAGTAAAGTTGATTGTCCACGCATAACTTTCCTCAAACCCAACGAATTTGCCAAGAGAAGTTAACGTACAGTAATGCCAAAATATGCCAAGATAAGTTAACGTACAGTAAAAGTAAAGTTGATTCTCCACGCATAACTTTCCTCAAACCCAACGAATTTAAGCAGTTAATAGCTCAAAAGAAGGAGCTTGATCCACTGAGTGTTCTTAGACCTATGTCAACAGCCTACGTTAATTAGAACTCTAGTTATAGAGGTTTGAGAGAAGAAAAATATTGAAAAAAATCTTGAATGCAAAGTTTATTCATAAATTCTTTTAATATATAAGATACGATTACTGCAACAATCGTATGATAACACCACCAGTCAAATACTTTTCGGAAACACACTCTCCAGTTCCTTTAAGGTGAATCTTGGTGTCAAACAGGGTTGCTTATTAAGCCCAATATTGTTTTCATTGTACTTGAACGACTTAGACGACGCTCTTACTGGCGGAATAACTGTTTAAATTATTACAGTAAAAGTTTTTCTTTATACAGACGACATTGTCATACTTTCTGATTCACCCTGTGGTCTCCAAACGATGATTAACTCCCTTCATGTATATAGTAACTTATGGCATTTAAGAGTCAACCTTACTAAATCCAAAATATTAGTTTTTCGTAGTGGCACTAGAATACCTAAGAACTTAAAGTGGATGTATGGAGAAAATGAAATTGAAATCGTTAACTCATATAAATATCTTGGTATGGAGTTGTGTTACAATTTATCCTTCAGTAAACATTTGGAAAATAAACTAACAACTGCAAAAATGGCAATATCCTCTACATGGTCTAAGTACATAAACCATCCAAAAATATCTAATAAAAATAACAAGTGCAAAAATGACAATATCCTCTACATGGTCTAAGTACATAAACCATCCAAAAATATCTAATAAAAATAAGATTAAAATTTTCAGCGCTGCATCTCGGTCATGTTATACGGAGCCCAAATATGGGGTTACAGGAAATACGATATAGTCGAAAAAATATTCAGATTTTTCATTAAAAAGATGTTAATGTTGCCTAGTAACACTCCAAACTATATGCTATATTTAGAAACGGGTTTAAATTCACTATACCTGGATACGTTAAAATTGCATTTTGATTACATCAACAAAATTCTTAACATGCCTTACAACAGATTGCCCCGCAAACTTGCGGAAAGTATAATTGCTAAACAAACTTTTTGGGCTGAGGATTGGACGAACTTGTGTTCTGCAATCAATTTTGTACCAGTAAATAATTCTGTACCCCTAAGCAAACATTGGAAGTCAATATTGCCCCTGGTTAAAAGTTATGAAAAACAAAATTTTATTGCCGACGCTAGAAACTCTCAATTTCATGACTTATACCCGCAATTAAATTATTCTTTGATGCAAATCACTACTTCGGAACTCTCGTCTCGTGCGATAAGTCTATTGATAAGAGCGAGAGGTGGACTCTTGCATATAAATACTAGAGCTTTCAGAAGTACATCTGACGGAATCTGCACCATCTGTAATTTTGATGCAACGGAAAATACTCTTCATTTTATTGGTACATGTCCTATTTATAATGGATTTAGAACTGCATTTTTCAACAAACATCAACTAGCACTTCCTGATGTTCTAAATATTCTAAATGGGAATGGCTTTAATCTTGGTTCTCTTGTCAATTATTTGGAATCCTGCTTAAACTACAGAAAATTGATATTAAATGAATTTGCTTAATTCCTTTTTAAAATTTGAATTTTATATATATATATATATATAAATATTTATACTTTTTATACTTTTGTTAAATAACTTATGTAAACCACTTTATTTTATGAATTTCTTTTTAACAGCTATAATTTTGCCAATCTGGCTCACAACCAAGGTTCAGAAAATACACACATGAAACACACAATGTTCTGTTCAAAAGCAGCCAACACATATCTTTATTTTCATATCAATTATGTGCGTTTCTAATTTTTTTACGGTGCCCAACACAATCATTACTGTGTTCGTTTTACTATTTCGTTATTTACACGAACATTTTTGTATCACGTACTTTTTGTTTCGATCACACATAAACCACACATATTGGAGTGTTGCTTTATTTGAAGTTCGTGTTCTGGTACGTGTACTGAAAAAAAAAACAGAACATGTACAGTAAACAGGTTCGAGTTCAGTTATATTTTAAGTCGTGTTGTGGCTCGTGTACTAAGAAAAAACAGAACATGTACAATAAACAGGTTCGAGTTCAGTTATATTTTAAGTCGTGTTGTGGCTCGTGTACTAAGAAAAAATAGAACATGTACAATAAACAGGTTCGAGTTCAGTTATATTTTAAGTCGTGTTCTGGCTCGTGTACTAAGAAAAAATAGAACATGTACAATAAACAGGTTCGAGTTCAGTTATATTTTAAATTCGTGTTCTGGTTCTTGTACTACGAAAAATTGAAACATCAATTCGCGATCTGATACACCCCGATAAAAACGACAACAATTGTTTCAACCAAATTTATTAAAATTTTATTGACCTTTTTTTATGACTTACGTTGCAAATTGTTTACAATTGTCAAATATTTTAAAATTTTATTGGCCATTTTTTTGTGATTTACGTTAAAATTATTTACAATTGTTTTTATTGACTGGTTTTTATTTTAATAAAATATGGTAATAAAATACTTAAGACACAAAAACTATTTAGCGTCATAAAAGTTACACTTGTTGGTTGTTAGGTTTTTTTGCATTACCCACCCCTATTTTCGCAACCAATTAGTGTCATAGACGAAAAACCCAATTTTGCGGCATAAAAGACACACTTGTTGGTTGTTAGGATCTTTTGCAAACATTTCTTTTTTTTGGTAACAAATAACTTTAGACACAAACAAATTTTGCAGCATAAAAAACACAATCACCCACCCTTAATTTGCGAACCAATGCACAATCCTTTTCTCAATGATTTTTTGGGATTTTTTGCATAAAAACACAATGAGTGTCAATAAAAAAACCCAAAAAAATATTTTCATATTTTATTGTCCCTTTTTTATGACTTACGTTACAATTTCACGCAATTGATTTTGCAATAAATAGCGAGTGCGTGCGTCATTTATTCATTAAAAGTGGTTCAGTTTTCATTAGATCGTGATCTATAAGTGTACTGTGTTATTGTGTAAATTGCAAATATTTTGTGAAAATTAAAACAATTTGAAAGCAATAACAGAAATAAGTTTTGCTATAAAAAATACGCAACTTTTAATAGCGAAACGAAAAAATTTAGACGTCTGATTGAAACCTGCAAGAAAGATTTAAGTGCAGTGTGCAGTTTTTGTGTCTTAAGTATTTTATTACCATCTTTTATTAAAATAAAAACCAGTCAATAAAAAAAATTTTAAATAATTTCAACGTAAATCACAAAAAATGGCCAATAAAATTTTAAAATATTTGACAATTGTAAACAATTTGCAACGTAAGTCATAAAAAAGGGTCAATAAAATTTTAATAAATTTGGTTGAAACAATTGTCGTTTTTATCGGGGTGTATCAGATCGGGGTGATGTTTCAATTTTTCGTAGTACAAGAACCAGAACACGAATTTAAAATATAACAGAACTCGAACCTGTTTATTGTACATGTTCTATTTTTTCTTAGAACACGAGCCAGAACACGACTTAAAATATAACTGAACTCGAACCTGTTGTACATGTTCTGTTTTTTCTTAGTACACGAGCCTGAACATGACTTAAAATATAACTGAACTCGAACCTGTTTATTGTACATGTTCTGTTTTTTCTTAGTACACGAGCCACAACACGACTTAAAATATAACTGAACTCGAACCTGTTTATTGTACATGTTCTGTTTTTTTTCAGTACACGTACCAGAACACGAACTTCAAATAAAGCAACACTCCAATATGTGTGGTTTATGTGTGATCGAAACAAAAAGTACGTGAAACAAAAATGTTCGTGTAAATAACGAAGTATTAAAACGAACACAGTCATGATTGGTCTAAATTATGTTTGTTTACATATATGTACGCGTTTTTTATACAGTGTGTGTTTTTTTCTGAACTCTGCTCACAACTATATGTTATGCCATTTATAGCTCATTCTTTACATTTAAACAAAATTTGTTATTGTATTTGTAAATGTATCTATTAAATAAATAAAATAATAAATATATATTTATTGCTGTCATTGGTGATATTTTATTCCTAATTATTTTGAAACAACCAATTTTTTTACCGATTTAATTACAAATATACTCTATGTGATCGTTGAATTTTAATTTTTTATCAATAATGAAACCTAGGTATTTTATTTGTCTCACTTTTTCTATTATTTCACCATTTATTATAAAGTTTGCATTGCTAGAGTATCATCCGCATATAAAATAATTTCACATTTTTTTAATATGTTAGGCATATCATTTATATATATACTAAATAATAGTGCACCCAATATTGATCCCTGCGCAACACCGAACTCATTTTCAATTGAAATGGATTTTATACCATTAACCTTTGTAATTTGTTTCCTATTCGTTAAATATGATTTAAACCATTTTAGCTCGGTGTTCTGTACTCCGTACATATAAAGTTTCTTTATCATTATTTCCCTGTTTATGGTCTCAAATGCTCTTTTAAAGTCCAAAAAAATTGCCATTTTTTATTATGTTTTTCTATTTTCTTCCACCGATTTATCACATAATTAACTGCGGTTTCACACGAAAATTTTCTTCTGAACCCAGATTGATATTTTGATAACAACGAGTATTTCTCAATATAATTTTCTAATTGTATTTTTACCACTTCTTCTAAAATCTTTTCACACGTTTTAATTGTATTTATCGGACGATAATGTTCACATTTCTTTGTGTTTGCTATCTTCTCAATTGGTGCTATCATTGTTTCCTTCCAATTTTCCGGAAACTCTCCATATTTTAAAGAATTATTTATTATACTTAACAAAATATTTCCCGTTATGTTCCAATTATCAATTATAATTTTTCTCGATATTTTGTTATAGTCTGGTTTATTATTTAGTTGCATTATTATGGCCCTAAGTTCTAAATTCGTTATTGCGCGAAATTTGAATTTGTGTGTTATTGGTTTTATGTTGTTAACGTATTGCACTTTCTCAATCGATTCTCTTATTGATCTAATACTACTGACAAAATAATTGTTAAAATGCCTAGCTATTTGATTGTTTTCATTATATTCTATATGGTTAAAATATCACATTTTTTATCACAGGTTGTTTCCTTTTAAATACTAGGTTTTTTTATTTCTTTCCACATTTGTTTTTGATCTTTTGCGTTATTTATTTTATTGTTTATGTATTTGTTTTTCTCATTTTCAATTTTTACTTTATATACATTTCTTATCGATCTATAATTTGTCCACGCTTCGTCAGTGTTCTCATACATTACGATTTGCTATTTTATAATTTTTTCTCTTTTTAATACACGAAGTTCATTATTAAACCACTTGTTTGCACCATTTGTATGTTGTATTGTCCTCTTATTAGTACATTTTTTGATCACTTCTTCAAGAGATTTATCCAGCACTACTGCGTTTTCATTTACACCATTATCTATGTTATACTTTAATATTGCATATAATTGTCTGCTGAATAAATTCTTATTATATTTAAATATATCTTGAGTCTTAATATTTGTTTCATTTTGACTATTCTATTTATTTTCAATATTTATGTACAAAGATTCGTGATCTGCTATATTATTATTGCAAATATTTTCTACAGTCACATTATGGCTATTTGTTATAACATAATCAATTATAGTATTGGAATGTTTTGTTACCCGTGTATAATTGTTTACGATTTGTTTCAATCCATTATAGTTTAAACTGCTTTCAATTCTATTCTTATAAAAAACATTTTGCGACCAATCTATATTAAAGTCTGCACATATTATATCATAGTTTTTATCGGTGATCTATATACTGCTGCAATTAACATTCGTGTGTTATCATATTCTGCTAAGCAAACTAATATCCAATACTTGAAATTTTCAACTTTCTCGAATATTTTTGTCATTCTCCATGATCTTTTAAAGTATATAATAACACCTCCAGTCCGTGAAGAGTTAGACAATGACGCTATGTGGTCAAAGTCTGGTATCATTATTTCACCGTCTTCAATATCCCTGGTTAAATGCGTCTCCGATAAAATAATAAATTCGAGGTTTTTCGTTGCAGCAATTACTTCCACCTGATTAAAATTAGTGATTTTCGTCTAATCCCATGTTTAGTGTAATGTTCATTCGCACACAATTAATACATTTTATGATCTGCTCTTTATCACACTCTTAAGTCTTATGATTGCCATGGCATTTTAAACATACCTCTTGGTTTCTGCATTCTCTTGCAAGATGATTTTCCCTTACATTTAAGACATTGTATTATTTCCGTTCCATCAAAAACCCTACATCTTTCCCATCCTATATTTACCTTTTTCTCTTTTGTTATGCTCCTAAAGGAGCTGAAACTAAACAAACAAAAAAAAAACCCGGCTTTGCCTATTCTGTTTTAGCGCTGGCAAGCGCTGTCAATCGACGCCCAAACGGCGTCAATGTAGCTGTGGAAAAATAAAAAAAATAAACAAAACCAGATTCCGTACCAAACAGTGCGGCCTCTAGTTTTCATTTTCTGCCTTATGCACTGTCTATACTTTATTTATACAAAATTCTTAAGATTAACTTATGAAAATAAAATTAATTGAAAAAAATAAACAAACTTACAAACAAACAAGGAAATAAAATATCAGCAATAATATAATATAAAAAAAACAAACATTGACCATAACGCAATGCAGTTCATGGCCTACTTAAACTAACTTAACCAATAACAAAAAAAAACAAATAATAAATAAAAATAACATAAACATACCAGCGGCTTTTCAAGGCCACTACCTATATTAAATCATTTCGCTTGCAAGTGCTTGACAACGCACCCGGAACTTACTAAAAGAAAAAAGAAGTAATCAAAACTAAGTCAATGAATGCATTGTAATAACAACAACAAAATAAAAACAGAACGCTAAAAACAAAAACACAATTGAGTTACTCTAATTACACAAGCGTTCATAAAAGCCAAAAAAACAAAAACGACTTAGCATATACAAATTAAATTAACAAAAACAAAACTAAAATCGTTACCCTCCACAACATTTAGTTAGGGCAAATATATGAAACCATGGTACATTGTCAAACACTTGAACATTATAGATTATATTATACTATTCATATTATGAATATTATTTTATATTATATTCTAATATTATTATTATTATTATTATTACTATTATTGTTATTATTATCATTATTATTATTATTATTATTATTACTATAATTATTATTTTTATACACGTTGTTATATTCTCTATATTAAATTTAAACGGATCTTATACTATTCTTGTACAATTGTAATCTACACCCTATACGTGTGAAACCATGTTTCACAACATTCCTCCCCCTTTCCACGGAAACGATTCCCACATCGTTTACCAGCGACACTGAACTGGCACGCTGCTTCTGCTGCCGCTATTGTTAATTCTGCTGCTGCTGATGATGATGATAATGTTGATGCTGAAGATGATGTTGGAAATAATGTTGTTGCTGATGATAATGATAATGTTGATGCTGAAGATGATGCTGATGTTGATGATAATGTTGTTGCTGATGATAATGTTGGTGTTAAGGCTGCTGATAATGACCAAACTGGTAAGGACGAATCCGGAACCAATGCTGATGATGAAGATACTACTAATGACTATAACCGTTCCTGTGATTCGATTCCAATACTACACCATGACAATCGTTGGCCTGTTGCTTCATAAAACGAATTCTTAGACACCTTCTTTGTAAAAAAAAATTACTTTGGCTGGCCGCTTCGTAAAACAAATTTTGGCCTGTCACTTGGATGACGGCATTGGGGACAGTACTTTCAGCAACGGATTGTTAATTTCCCGTTAGTCAATTGGTGCTTACTGTGGTATTCAACATAAGATCTGAGCACTCCCCTGATCACCTTCAATGATGAAACTTGTCGCAAACGGTGATCCAAGGCGAGAACCGAAAGTTTTCAAATGATTCGCAATGATGCAAATGGTTAGTCATCGCCACAGGAATCGGCTTGCTGCTTTGCCAAACGGATATAGTTCAGCTTAACCTTCCTCCTGACGACATCCCTGACAAACTAAACAGGAATGTTGTTTCGCTGGAACCAAACCAATAGCCAATCCATCGCATATAGAATTCTCGATGGATTCGTTCGCAATTCGCCCTTGCATCTGGGGTTGGATCATCAGCTCCGTACAGGCATTCACCCCTATGTCCGTCATGTGGCCACCCATCAGACCTGTCAGCCTACTGCTCTCTGCTGCCTCTACCGTTTTCTGGATGACTGTTGCTCCACCTCGTTCACCGTGGACTTGGGTCGGAATTTCCTAACTCTACTAATATATAAAAAAAATTGAGTATTGCCTATACTATTTACAACTGACTAAACTGTAGATATATTTTCTACTCATATTTTAATACAATAATTCCGTTTTTTTTTTTTTTTTTTTCTTGAACAATAGCTATTTAAGGATTAATTCCTTCCTCTCTTTTTCCAAATTCTTTCTTCTACTAATATAATATGTACATATTCTTTTTTTTTTTTTTTTTTTTTTTTTTTTTTAAATATATTTCTCTCAATATGTGTATGCTAATAGTATATCTTAATATATCTTCTTTTTTTTTTTTTTTAAATATATTATTTTTTTTTTTCTAAAAATGTATTTATATTCTCCTTTTTTTTTTTATGTATGTTAATATATATATATATTTTTTAAATATGTAGTTTTTTTTTATATTTTTTTAAATATGTAAGTTTAATGTCTATATATTCTTTTTCCTTTAACAAGTATGTATGCTACTATTTTTTTTTCTTTAAAATATGTCTTTTTAAATAGATATGTATGTTTCTTACTTTTTATCTTTATCTTCTTACTTTTTTTTTTTAAACAAATATGTATGCTACTATCTATACATATTCGCTGTTTTGTTTTGTTTTTTTTTTAAATATGTATGTATGGGGAGACCTCCAATTTTTTTTTTTTTTCTTATTTCTCTTTTCTTTTTTACGGAGGGGGCCTCCCATCTTTTCTTATTGTTTTTTTTTTTTTTATACTTATATATATATATATATTTTTTTTTTTTCAACCATTGTTTTTTTTTTTTTTTTTTTATGTGGGGGAGTCTTCTCTTTTAATTTTTTTTTTAGGTGAGGAGAACTCCCATCTTTTCTCATTATTATTATATATATATTTTTTTTTCTCTTTTTTTTTTCAATCGTTTTTAGTTTTAAAACGTGAGGAATCTCCCATCTTTTCTTGTTATTAATATTTATTTTTTTTTACATGGCGAGATTTCCCATCTTTTCTTATTATTTTTTTTTTCTGTTCTTTTTAATATCTTTTCTTATATATATATATATTTTTTTTTAAAATATATTTTCTCCTCCATCAGAGTGTCCGCTGCATTCGAAAAGTATCTCGTGGGTCCGTCGGCCCAACCGTAGGAGTGCGGCGACCATCCAGACGACTCCAAATTCCAGTTATCTCCAACCTATGCTAAAAGAAAAATGTCATAGGGAAAAAAAAATTCTCAGCTAATACTATACCAATTCGCATTTACACCTTTGACAGAAAAACAACTCAAATCACTGTATTTTACTGAGTGGTTACTTTTGCTCTAATAAATAAAATAAATAAAGCATTTTTCCCTAACAGCAGTACTCTTCCTATTTCTACGGCAATAAGGCCCCAGTAAGCCGATCCATCGGT
The DNA here is from genome assembly GCA_963682025.1 of Cordilura impudica. Lineage (NCBI taxonomy): Eukaryota > Metazoa > Arthropoda > Insecta > Diptera > Scathophagidae > Cordilura > Cordilura impudica. Next base: position 202,268,259 of record OY821517.1, on the reverse strand, counting down.
GGTCCGACCGAAATCATATCTAAGCACCCTTGTATACACATGTCCAACCTAAAACTTCCAAAACACTTCAAAATAAATAACAACAAATTACGGCACGTGTCCCTTCTAGACACTGCCACCCATATAAGGCATGACCGCACACAACGCGTCATCCTTCTCTGGAGCAGAACGGTTTCCTGTTGCATTCCGCAAACCGGAACCGGGCCACTGTGAGGCTATTCTCGGCAAAAACCCTCCCCACAGTGTATGCCGCGAATTTTGCGAGACTCGCTTCTGACTCCCCATACCAGATTCAATCCGTTGAACCATTCTCAACCACTGAGGTGTGCCCGCTACACATGGCGTCACCCTCCATATAAGAAAACTGAGGCTTCCTGGTGGGAGACACTTATCGGCGGGTTACGCGTAAACCCCCAACCTTCCCCTCACCACCTCAAATACACAATTACTAAAATAAACAACAAAACAAAACCTTCATCATGGACATGTATATTAAACGGAATGATTTCAGACCAAATAATGCGATCACTGGTGGAACGCCCGTAAATGGTTATTATGCCACTTACGATTCTTCCCCTTTATGCGCACCGTGGACGTTACTGGACTGTTTACCCCAACTACCTCATAAGGTCCAGTCCAAATGGGTGAAAACTTATTTTTCCTGGTGTTGTTCCTAACAAGCACCCTATCACCTACTGCAAAGGACACAGCATTTACCTTCCTATCATAAGCCTTTTTCGACAACAACTTAGCCCTCGTCTGATTCTTTCGCACTAGTTCATGCGAGCGCTGTATCTGATATTTAAGGACCTTGTTTGGGTCATCCGTATTGTAAAGTGGTGTACATTTTCTACTTAGGTTGGTCGGTAAGTCGATGTCGAAACCGTATAATGTCTTAAATGGAGTCTGCCCCGTAGATGAATGTACAGTGTTGTTATGCACATGCATCGCCGGTGCCAACCATTGGTCCCAATTGCTGCCATCCTCATTGACGAAGCTCCTCAAGTACTCCGCCAAAGGACGGTGACTCCTTTCCAATGAGCCGTTTGCCTGCGGGTGATATGGAGTGATGTTCAATTTCTTGACCCCTAACAGCCTACAGGTATCCGAAAATACCTTTGACATGAAATTTGTCCCATTGTCCGTGACCAGAATGCTTGGAACCCCATACTTAGCTATAATTTCGTTAAAGAAAACTTTCGCCACAGTACTAGCCTCCCCATCCGGCATTGCTGCGCACAACATAAATTTCGAAAAATCATCTTGAAAAGTCAATATCAATTTGTTACCCGTAGTGCTTTCAGGGAGAGGTCCCACCATATCCATGTATACCTTCTGAAAAGGTCGACTAGGAGTATCCGTGAGGACCATTGGCATAAACGTTTTCTTGGCACTCTTATTTTGCTGACATTTAACGCACTTCTTCACATATTGTTTAATATCCCTGTGCATGCCGACCCAGCGAAATTGCCTCCTTATCCTTTTAACGGTCGCCTGCACACCCACGTGACCGCCCAATGGACTATCGTGAAAATCCTTTAACACTGTCACGATCTCTTTAGGATCCTTCAACACCACATACCTTGGTTCCCCATCGACCACTACCTCTACCGGTGGGTCATTAACATCGCTTGGTCCTTTTTCACTACTCTCTTTGTTCCCGCTGTGAACCACCTTGTCCTTCCCGTGACCTGAGTTCCCCGCATGATTATCTCCTTCGCCCTTCGACATGGCCCTAGTTTTAACCATCAGTATTTCCTCCGTCGAATATAGTATCCTGCTGAGTGCATCCGCATTCTGATTCTTCTTGCCCGGCTTGTACCAGATTTCAAAATCATATTCTGACAGCTTATGTCTAAAGCGCGCCAACCTTGAAGTTTGATCCTTCAAGTTCGCAATGCCTTTCAGTGGTTGATGATCGGTAAAAATCTTAAAGTGCCGACCCAACAAGTATGGCCGGAAATTTTTCACCGCCCATACGATTGCCAGAAACTCCTTCTCTATCGTGGAGTATCGAGTTTCTGCCCCATTCAACGAACGGCTTGCAAACGCAATGGGCCGATCGCCCCCGCCACTATCCTGGGAAAGAACCGCTCCTATCGCTCCACCGCTAGCATCCGTGGTCAACACGAAAGGTTTTGAAAAATCAGGGTATGCCAACACTGGAGGCGACATTATCGCCTTTTTAAGCTCCTCGAAGGCACGCTGGCAGCCTGGTGTCCAATTGAACGCATGATCCTTGCGAAGCAATTTATTTATTGGCAAGGCAATGTTGGCCGTCCCGGGAATGAACTTACGGTAATAATTTACCAGTCCTAAAAACGATTGCACTTCCTTTTTGTTCCTTGGTGGCGGAAAATCCTTAACGCATTTCACCTTTTCTGGGTCGGGAAGCGCTCCATTCTCCGAACACTTATGGCCCAAATACACTATTTCCCGCCTCAGGAAGTTACATTTCTCCGTTTTTACTTTTAAATTATTTTCCTTCAACAGCTGCAGCACTTTACATAGCCTTGAGTCGTGTTCGGCCAGACTACTACCATATATGACAATATCGTCCAAATATACGAAACATTCAATGCCCTGAAGACCTGTTAGCACATGATTCATTAACCTTTGGAAGGTTGCCGGTGCGCCTGTTAATCCGAATGGCATCCTATTGAATTCAAAGTGACCCAACGCCGTACTGAATGCTGTTTTTTCTTTGTCCTGTTTATCCATTTCCACCTGATGATAACCACTGGCCAAATCCAACGTGGAAAAATATCTGCTGCTGCCCAACTGGTCCAAAATTTCATCCATCCTTGCAATGGGAAATACCTGTTTCAGAGTTGCTTCATTCAGTTTACGAAAGTCTACCACTAGTCGCCAGCTCTTGGTCCCTGCTTTCGACGACTTCTTTGGAACCAATAGTAATGGCGAATTCCACGGTGACACACTATGCGAAATTATGCCATCGTCCTGGAGCTTCTGGACCTGCCGATTAATTTCCTCACGATGCATCTGAGGTAACCTGTACTGCTTTTGATTAATCGGCAGCTGTCCAGGCTGCACGGGAATTTTATGTTTCACCATATTCGTGCAAGATAGTTTATCACCCTCTAACCAAAAGATATCATGGTACGTTGCGCATATCGCCTGAATGGACGACATTTCCTCACTATTCAAGTCGGCATCGGTCTTTATTGTGGCCATTATCCTACTGACCCTCTCCTTGACCTCTACCTCCTGCACGTGCGCCACCAAACCAGCACCTGGATCTTTTAAATTTACTAATCCACTGAATTTTGGCATAAACCCATCCCTTAGGTAGTAGTCAACCTCAGTAGAATTTAGAATGGGCGCTTTCACCACCCCATCCTTTACGTTGGTTAGCGTGGCCCCTAGATATACTCCTGGCGACAATTCTTGCTTCTCCACTACCACTGTAGTATGTTTAGTATTGATCCCCATGGTTGCAATAGACACTGTCCTCGCCTTCGCCACTATGGTTTTCTCCACGATATTTACTGCCCCCGAACCCGTGGCCTCCCTCAAAGAAACCAGAGGTAAGTTCCACTCACCTCCATTCGAGTACAGTTTCAGAGAAAGATTAATCGTATCAGTGACGGAGCGTCCCCATAGATTATCGCGACCTAAAATACCATCTCCCGGCAAATTATCATGCTTATCCACACAATGCATATCGAACCCCAATTCGGCGATGTCCGAATGCTTAATCCTGACTAACCCTATAGTTCTGGAGAATCCTCCGAATGCTCCTCGCAGGTCCTTTACCACCGTCCTGTCCACACTAATATCCCCCGTAAGACTGCTGTCCTTTACCAGGCTGGTGTCTGCCCCTGTATCCACTAATAAATTCAGACACCCCGTCTTTGCCCAAGCACATGGCAATCTTACAGAATCTGCGTAACTACACCTAGCTGAAATCCCCCCTATATTCATATCTGACCCCGCAATGGGTCCTACCTCAGCCGCCTTCGCAGATTCCGATGTTACCAACGGTATTAGACTTTCGCGTGATCGAGTCGGTGGCCCTGCCCGTTTCCCGACACATTTTTCCCCTGTGTACATTGTCTACCAAAATGTCCCTCCTTGCCGCAATTATAGCACTTCCCTTTCGGTCTCAAACCTCCAGGTTGCCCTCTCTCCATCGTCGAGGGTCCCCTACCACAGCTCCTACCTGGCTCATGACCGTATATTCTACATTCAACACAATATGGGGTATTTTTTCTCGTCCAGCATACATCACGAGTGTGTCCCGCCCGTTGACAGAACGAACAGGGCGGTGCTTTGTATGTATTGCCCCTTGACCCAGCATTATTGTATGCATTGCCACTTGACCCAGCATTATTGTATGCCGTACCACTTGACCCAGCATTGTTGAGCGGAGCTGCCCTATCTGCCTCCGTCCTGCGCAACAACTGTTCTACGGCTGCCACGAGACCCGAGACTGGATCCTCGCGGGTGTACTCCTCGTTAAAATTTACACCCCTTAACGGAGGATCATCCCCCCGCCAAAGAGTTGCTTGAGCCGCCAATGCTTCAATCAAGAGATCGTCCAACTTACATGAGCTGCTTGCCAACATCCTACCACGCAGCATTGGATCCCTCAGGCCAGATGTGAATGCTGATTTTACCTTTCTTTCTATCTCAATAGTCATTATCTCGTCCTTTCTCCCTTTATAGTTTTCATCAAGTATGGCATGAGCTGTTGCTGCTAATGTCTGAAGACGCCTAGCAAACTGTCTCACATCCTCATCCCTCCTTTGGCAGGCTTCATATAGTTCCCTTAGCACCGAGTCAAGCGACCTACTCTTTAAATATGTTGACTTTACAATCGCCAACAACTCATCTACTGACGTAAAAGTACGTAACCTCACCAACTGGTACGCATCCCCGTAAAGCCTCTGTTTCACAATTTCCAAATATTCTTCCACCTTTTCCGGCGGTACCCCTTTCGCCGCCAACCTACATCCATCAATGAATTTATACACTTCTGTTTGCAGGCTTGGCGATGGCACGCCGCCGAACGTAGGCACTAACGCCTTGACCGTTTTCAGAATATCCTGGGAGGACATCATCTGTGTAGGCTGTTGCCCCCTAGGCTCCTTATGGTACAGATCCCCCGTCTGTATACTGCGCTCTTGTTGTGCTAAACGTAGCTGACCCTGCAACTCGGAAATTCTCCTATTGGCTTCCTCGAGGTCCTCGAACTCTAATCTTCTGACCGAGGACGCGCCTGTACCCGATATTGTCCTCCGTAGGGCCTCGTTCTCCTTGTCTAAAATCTCGGCCTCCTTTAGATTCTCCTGAATTTCGTTCTTAAGTCTCTTGTTTTGATTTTGGAGAGCCTCCAATTCCTCCTTAAGTTCCAAGATCTTCCCGGTATTACACTCCTCTTGAGTTTCAACCAACCGGCACAACTCCTCTAGCACTAGATCGGCCTCTTCCAATCTAGTGATTTTCCAGGTACCGTCAACCTTAGCCTTTATGAGATTAAAATTCTCCTGGGTCTGGCACCGACGTCTGACCTCACCCCAAAGCCTTTCGAGGAAATAATCCGTCTTTGCCCTGAAGTCCGCTAGAAGCTGTTTCGCTTGTTCTAATTCGACCAGTGTTTGCTCCATACGAATTTACCAACCCAGTCCCTACTAAAGCGTAAAAAAAAATGATCTTTATAGTTCTAAATAAAACAAAAACAGAAAAAATTATATCGCTTTGATTGCTAAAATAATTAATTGAAAAAAAAAAAAAAAAATAATAATAAAAACAATAAAATCTGAGAGTAACAAACCAACCTATAATTAAACATTCATCTGTAATTTAAAAATAACGGAAATTCATCAATAACTTAATTTTCACAAACAATTAAAAAAAACAATCGGACCACTTATATAAAAATGATGCGCTTTCGAACAAACATACTCATAATTAAAATTAAAATCGCAGCAAAAAAATAAAAACCAATAAATATTCAAACTCATAAATATTCAAACCCTACTCGCAACCCATATTTAATATATGTGATATAATATATTTGATAAAATTACGCAATAAAAATAAAAATCAACTTTAAGACCATTCCCTGACTAAACATAAAATAATGAACAAAATCCAAATTAAAGACGATCCCAAATTTGTAAAAGAAACAAAAAAATATATATATATATTTAATACTCTACAAAATACATTCAATATTTCCCAGTGAAAACTAACTATCTGATAAATCAAAACTAACTTAAAATACACGCAAAAATTAAAACGCATGCAATATCCTCTAAAACAATCTATAAACCAAAACAATCAATGAAAATTAACTGCACATTTCGAAAAACTAAAAAAAAAAAATCCAAAAACAATAAAGTAGTAACAAACTAAACACACAAAAACAAAAAAAAATTATTATTCTCCAAACGAATCCAATAATCTAAACATTAATTGACCCGAAAAACTAAAATAAATAAAACAACCTAAGACAATTAACTACCTACACCTGGTAAATAGTACAATAAAACAAATAATTAATTATCCTAACAACGAACGATTTTAATGTTAACCAATAATGTTGGTGTTATATCCTCACAACTAACTCCCTACACCTGATAAAAAAAAAATCAAATAATCAATAAAACAAGGAACGATTTTTGGTCCGAAGACCGGCTGCGCCATTAATGTTATGCTCCTAAAGGAGCTGAAACTAAACAAACAAAAAAAAAACCCGGCTTTGCCTATTCTGTTTTAGCGCTGGCAAGCGCTGTCAATCGACGCCCAAACGGCGTCAATGTAGCTGTGGAAAAATAAAAAAAATAAACAAAACCAGATTCCGTACCAAACAGTGCGGCCTCTAGTTTTCATTTTCTGCCTTATGCACTGTCTATACTTTATTTATACAAAATTCTTAAGATTAACTTATGAAAATAAAATTAATTGAAAAAAATAAACAAACTTACAAACAAACAAGGAAATAAAATATCAGCAATAATATAATATAAAAAAAACAAACATTGACCATAACGCAATGCAGTTCATGGCCTACTTAAACTAACTTAACCAATAACAAAAAAAAACAAATAATAAATAAAAATAACATAAACATACCAGCGGCTTTTCAAGGCCACTACCTATATTAAATCATTTCGCTTGCAAGTGCTTGACAACGCACCCGGAACTTACTAAAAGAAAAAAGAAGTAATCAAAACTAAGTCAATGAATGCATTGTAATAACAACAACAAAATAAAAACAGAACGCTAAAAACAAAAACACAATTGAGTTACTCTAATTACACAAGCGTTCATAAAAGCCAAAAAAAACAAAAACGACTTAGCATATACAAATTAAATTAACAAAAACAAAACTAAAATCGTTACCCTCCACAACATTTAGTTAGGGCAAATATATGAAACCATGGTACATTGTCAAACACTTGAACATTATAGATTATAATATACTATTCATATTATGAATATTATTTTATATTATATTCTAATATTATTATTATTATTATTATTACTATTATTGTTATTATTATCATTATTATTATTATTATTATTATTATTACTATAATTATTATTTTTATACACGTTGTTATATTCTCTATATTAAATTTAAACGGATCTTATACTATTCTTGTACAATTGTAATCTACACCCTATACGTGTGAAACCATGTTTCACAACACTTTGATCAACTTATTGTATGTTTCATTATCCACAGTTAATTTTATGCCATATAGTGTTTTATTGTTTCTTTTATATTGGTATCTTTCTATAATTTCTAATTTTCAATTATTTCATATTCTTTGTATTCAAAAGTCATGTCTATTATTTTCACCTTTAATTGAGTTGGACTGGGCACCTTAATTGCATATCCGTCATTTAATTCATTTTGTATTGAGCTTCTAATTTTTTCTCGTTCCTCGTCATTTTCGCTTTCTGTTACAACTGTTCCATTTCTTCGATTCTCTACTCCTATTATTTTTAAGTTCACCGGGTCGACTTTATTATTTAACTCTTCTTTTGTTTTATCAACTCCTTGTTTTTCTTTGGGCTTAACTATTAGTGGTAATTATTTATTTAAATCTGGCAACACAGCATTGTTTTTAACCTCCTCTAAGTATGACATTTTTGTTTGTTTTTCACTTGTGTCTTTGATCACTTTTTTTATTTCATTGCACATTACATTTTTTTCCTCAATTGATTTGCACATTATTTTGTTGTTCTTAAATTCATTTATGTAGCTATATAAATTTTTAATTTCCTCAACATTTTTCTCAAATGATTTCTGAACTTTCTCAATTTTCTTCATCCTTATTTCATAACGCGTTTCAATAGCTTCCAACAATTTTTTAATTTCTTCATTTTTTTTCAACGACGAACCAAATTCATGTTTATAGTCCACTAAATTTTGTTTATTTTTGAGCACATCTTCATGTATTTCTTTTACAACCATATCAACATTATGTACATATGTACTGCATACAGTCCTCACAAACAAAACGTATAAAATTATTCCCTTCAAGTATTTTTAACAAATATTGGTCGATACCGGAACATTTATTTGAACTATGATAAATTTTATCACACACTCCCATACATCTAATCCCGGTTTCCACATGAATTAATGTTTTGCATTTATTGCATTCAGCCATTACTGACTGGCTATGTTTTTTTTTAACTTCAAATATTTGTTTATTTTATAAAACTTCACTTTTCACTAATATAAATTATTATTTTCAACAGTTTTTAATAGTCCTATCTATTTTTAAACTGATAATTAAATTAATTTTATTGTTTTTTTAAGAGCTTTATCACAACTTAACTTTCTTAGTTCAGGGTTACCATGTATTACCATATGTATGAAAAAGAAATAATGTGTACCAAAAATGAGCCTGATCGGAACTTTATTTCGGGTATATTTGCCCGAAAACTATGGGTTTTTTGTTTTTGTTTTTTGAAAATACTTTAATTATAATTATTTTTTCTTATTTATAACGTTTGAAAAAACGTTTTTAGGTTTGAAAAAGGAACTTAAGTAACTAAGTAAATAACTAAGTAAATAATTAAACTCAATTGCATATCATATCCCGATGAAAAACAAATCATCAATCGATTCAACAAAACGGTTTAACTTACTTTTAGTTTTTATTTCTTTTTTGTACTTTTCAATAAACTGGTTAAGTTTTTTTATGACGCTTTTTTCAGTCACAACATCAATGCAAAGCCGTTTCCACATTTCAATAATTTTTTTTGACACGTCAGCAGTGAACTTTTTGCAAGCACATTTTTTCGTTCTTTTTTCGCGTGGTCAGACAAAAAAAGTACTTTAATACATCACGCTTGCTTGGTAAGTTAGGCCACTACAATTTTGTGGTGATCCAAAAAGTAAGTTAAAGAATCTTACTGAAACTTTAGTGTATTCTATAGAAAAATTGATTTTGCAAGTTTATGTTGGGCACATTTGATTATGTGAAATATGATTTCAAAAATATTTAGAAATAAAAATTTTAATGTGATAAATATAATATACACAAATTTTAAAAATAAAAAAAATATCAAAAGCTGTATAGGTTTGTTAATCTACTAATTGTTAATTAATAACTTTCAAAATCATATAAAAAAAGCACATGAGCTTACACTCATCCATAAAAAAAAAATCATCAAAAGCTTTATGTTTTCTTTGCTATTACGATTATAGTTGTTACAACCATTTTTTTTTTTAGAAAATGTTTAACATACTATGAAGATAAAACTCTAAGATAAAACAATAATAAAAAAAGAATAAAATATCTAAAAAATTAAAGAAAAATAACTATAGGAAATAACTGAAATACACCTATCTATAATAAATTAAACAAAAATAAAAACTAAAATTAAACAAGTAAAAAATTATAGTCGGTCTAGACCGACTATACGATTCCCTATACCATGCGTTTAGAGACCCTATCTCTCAGGCCCAACTAACTGGATATAGAAAATAAGCATAAACCAAATTTGAGTGGGATTTTTATTAATTTTTTTGGCTGCAGATATGAAAAAGTTCATATCGGATGCTGGTAAAGTCTCTTGTATTTTGTAAAAATATATACAAACAAAATTTGAAAGGAATCCGTGCAATATTTTTGTTTTTTGATAGATTTAAGTGAAGATCGGGAAGCAGCTCTATATGGGGCCTATGACTAAGAGTTGTCCCATAGGGATCATTTTTGGACTACTGATTAATGGATGTAATATACACATACAAACCCAATTTGACTAAGATTTATTTAGGGATCATTTTTGGACTACTGATTAATGGATGTAATATACACATACAAACCCAATTTGACTAAGATTTATTTGGATCTTATGACAATTTATGTTGATTTCATAGGGGTCATTTGTATGGGGGCTAGGTCTGAACATGGACCGATTCTCACCAATTTCAATAGCGTTCATCCCATGGCCGATAAAAGCTTATATACCAAATTTCATCAAAATATATTCATATTTGCGACCTGCAGTTTGATGGCAAGCTTTACATGGACACACAGACGGAAGGACGGACGGACATCGTTAAATTGAATCAGAAAGTGATTCTAATTCGATCGGTATAATAAAAGATGGGTCTAGGTTAAATATTTTTGGTAGTTACAAACAGCAGCACAAAGTCATTATACCCAAACCACATAGTGGTATAGGATATAAAAACTGAAAACTATACTTGAAATTGACAAATCCCGTGTAATTATTCAATCACCATGAATTCAGTTAAAATCAATCAATCGATTTCATATAGTCGAACAGTACAACTAAAAATCATTTTAAAGGTGTCTTTGCTTCTGATCAACTACCTAAGAAAGCTGGTGTAAAACCATCATTCAGTATAGCAAACACCGATCCATCATATAAACCAGGACAGCATTGGGTTGCGTTTTATTTCCCAAAGAATAAACCTGGTGAATTCGTTCGTTCCAGCTGGTCAACCTCCTATTAAACCTTATATTAAATTTTTCAATACAAATTCTAAATCGTATATTTATAACAAAAAACGTATTCAAAGCGAATATTCAATATTATGTGGAATTTATTGTTGTATATTCATTTATTTTAGATGTATAAAACCATCATTTTAAAAAATTTTAAAATTTTTTAATTATTCAAACTTAAATTTTTCAGCAAATATCCATATATGAATTTAACTTTTTACCAAACAAACTATCTATTGCTTTGGTTACTGATGAGGGTTGGTGACTCTTCCCGAAACAGCTGTATAACCTGTCATGCAGAATATATGTAGATAAATTTTTTTGTAACAAATGTGCCAATGTTTTTGCATTATTTAAAGTAATAACATTTGATCTCGAGCCTGACTAATTTCAAACTCTATATTAATTTTGTAAATTCAGAAATTAAAATATCAACTGTTGTTTACATTTAGAGGTTATGTCATACGAAAATACATATGCAAGTGTGATAGCAAAAATTATGAATCGTATGTAAAACGATTATTTTGACAGACATACGAAATTACATATGGATAAAACAAGTGGCAGTACATATGTAAAAAACACTTCGTGTAAAAGCACTTTTACTCATTCTTCCAGAATGAAAAATCTTTCCCAGCTTAGTTGTGAGCAAACTGCAATCGAATTTTTTTATTCTTTGTGTTTACAAAGGGCTTCTTGCGTGCGATTCTACCATTTAGTCCATTCTTTCGAAGGACTCTCCGAATTGTCTCGGCGTTACAGCTTATCCTAAAGTGTTTCTCAACCATATCCCGTAGTTTAGGTGCACTCAGCCTTGGATTTATCTTGATTTGGTTGACTATCCACCTCTCTTGACGTTCGCTGAATATCTTTTTTGGGCTGATTTTTGGCTTATTTATAACACTCCCATTATTTTTAAACCGTTGAATGATGTTTTCAACTGTTGTGCGGGCTTTGTTTACAATTTGCGCGATTTGTCTCTGACTTTTTCCATTTTTATAGTGCTCAATAATTAAATTTCGCAACTCGAGCGTAGTATGGCGACCCATCTTGGAACTTATAAATAAACAACTGAAGGAATCGATCTAAACTATGTTCGTTTCAATGCATAAGTGTAAATAAAAGTAAACAGAACAAAACAAAACAAAATATGAAAAAGTTCCGTTACTTAACGTAGCTACATACACTGTGGACCATTTTGACTGTGACATGAATTTTTCTCTTATTTTGCTTAATGTTAATTTTTGTTCAAAATGTTATTGCATTAATAAACTTTTTTATGTATTTATTATTTAAATAAAATAAACTAACTAATTTATTTATTTTATATTTATATTTATTTCTTAGACTTTTTACACTTTGTAGTATTTGGTCACAGGTGGACCATTTTCACTGTGACCCACTGTATATGGTATATTTGTTTTGGCAATACTTTAAGTTATACTCTTGCACGTGTATATTCTGAACATGAACCGATTTTCACCAATTTCAACAGCGTGCATCCTATGACCGCTGCGACCTGTAGTTTGATTACAAGGTTTACATGGACACAGACGGACGGACGGACATCGCTAAATCGACTCAGAAAGTGATTCTGAGTCGATCGGTTTAATAAAAGATGTGTCTAGGTCAAATATTTTTAGTAGTTACAAAAATTAGCACAAAGTCATTATACCCTAACCACTTAGTGGTATAGGGTATAAAAATACTGACACGCAAATCTATACATACAACAATGTACATACATACATACATGTGTATACATTAGAGCGGGTCGATTTGTATTGGACAGAAAAAACCGAAAAATCGTATATGCGGAAAATAAACTATGGATCATACTGAGCAACTTTGCTGAAGAAAGTATGGGTCTAAAATGATTTCGATCCAGCGAGTTTTAAGCGGAAGTTTGACTTTGTATGGGAGGTATGCCTAATTCTTCTCCGATTTTGGTGAAAATTGGTACGGACATAGTGTAATAATAATAATAATAATAGAAATAAATCCACCCTGCATAGGTCCGCTTATGCTAGAGGTTACTCATCCGTGGGACGAACCACGGGATAAGCTCTGTTGCAGCATAAGCTGTATGAACTATGTTTTTGGAATTATTTATTAATCTTATTTATCAGTATTTTTAATACATTTAATGTTCACAATGTTTACATATTTAATAAATAGTTTAATTTTCAATTTTAGCTCTATAAAAACACATTATTTCATATAAATTTTACACATTCTCTTCTAAAGACACATTCATTTCTATCATTTTTTATATTATTTGGAATTAAGTTATATAATTTAAGTCCTTTGTAGAAAAGTGATCGCTGCATTGCCGTTGTGGCGACTCGTTGTATTCTAAAATTTTCGGCATTTCTTAGTTTATACGGCTGTACATCTACTTAATTTAGTTGCTCGCTTAAATATTCTGGCGCATTACCATTTCTTATTTTTTGTATAAACATTAAAGTATTTAATTCCAATCTTAGCTTTATACTCATCCACTTGAGTGCATCTAGCCATATTCCAAGTGTGGTTTTATCATGGTATTATATATATTTATTGCCCCCATTATTTGTCAACCCCTATTCATTAAAGTAGCTGCTGTCTATTTAGTTGGTGTTTACAAGTTTTCCTTTTGTTTATTGTTCTTCGCCGCAACGCCAGTTGTTTGATTGCTGACTAGTTAATCTGGTGGCTTTTTTGGCTTCTGCCTAAAAGTAGGCTTTGAAAATATATGAACAATAAACGTTCTAGACAGTTGTCACCAGAACAGCTGATATTCAACCAAAACAAAAAACAAAATACTCAAAAAACACAAGTAAACATATGCAACAAAATATGGAAAATAACCCAAATTCTGCCGCTGATGCTTTTTCGTGGAAAAAAACTATGCAGCCTGCTTGACGACAAACTGAAGGATGTTGCTAAAAAAGATGTGTTTTCGATAAGAAAAGAAATAGATGAGTTAAGAGAGGAAAATGTTGCTCTTAGAAATTAAATTAAAATGCTTTCTTCACGTATCGAACAAATTGATCGCATATCCCGCTCCACAAACATTGTTATCCGTGGCCTTGTTAGTGCTAATGCAACAGCAGCTAAATTGGACTTTATTAATATATGCAGTAATAAGCTAAAGGTAAATGCAAATGTAGTAACTGCTCATGCATTGCCATCTAAGGGTACTTTTATGTTTACATTGGAAACGTATTTGCAAACCAATAATGTTCTTGTTGTCAAAGATAAATTAAAGGGTAGTAAAATCTTTATACAAAAGGATTATACAAAAGATGAGCAAAATACCCGTTATAATTTGAGACAATTGAACAAAAAAATTTCAAATCTCAATATGAACATAAAGTTGAGACTTGGTGAGTTTTGTTCTTTTATTAACAACAAAAAATACACTTTTTATACCCTATACCACTATGTGGTTTGGGTATAATGACTTTGTGCTGCTGTTTGTAACAACCAAAAATATTTGACCTAGACCCATCTTTAGTTATACCGATCGAATCAGAATCACTTTCTGAGTTGATTTAACAATGTCCGTCCGTCCGTCCGTCCGTCCGTCTGTGTGTCCATGTAAACCTTGTAATCAAACTGCAGGTCGCAAATATGAATATATTTTGATGAAATTTGGTATATAAGCTTTCGTCGGCCATGGGATGAACGCTATTGAAATTGGTGAGAATCGGTCCATGTTCAGACCTAGCCCCCATACAAATTACCCCTATGAAATCGACATAAATTGCCATAAGATCCAAATTGTCATATAGATCTTACTCAAATTGGGTTTTTTATGCGTTCATTACATCCACTAATGAGTAGTCCAAAAATGATACCTTTGGCCCCATATAGAGCTGCTTCCCGATCTTCACTTAAATCTATTAAAAAACAAAAATATTGCACTGATTCTTCTCAGATTTTGTTTGTACATATTTTTGCAAAATACAAGAGACTTTACCAAACATGATCAGGATCGGTCCATTTTTGGATATGATATGAACTTTTTCATATCTGCAGCCAAAAAATTAATAAAAATCCCACTCAAATTTGGTTTTTGCTTATTGTCTATGTCCAGTTAGTTGGGCCTAAGAGATAGGGTTTCTAAACGCATGGTATAGGGTATCGTATAGTCGGTCTAGACCGACTATAATTTTCCTACTTGTTATGTCTGGAAAATTTGTTGCATATTCTAACGAGGATGCCGATTATTTAAAAAATCTGCTGATTCAAGCCAGCTTCGCCGGTGATGTAATTGTGAAAACCAATGTAGCTGGAAATTCAAATACGAGTAACAATATAAATACAAATGTACAATAGCAATACAATGTATGTCGGGTCCTATCTTATAATGTTGCTAATCTTGCTAAAAGTGTTAATTTTGGAAATTTTATAACCTACATAAATAAATTTCATATATTTTTCTTATTTGAAACTCATGTTTTGCCAGACAAACAATTATTTTTCTCCAATTTTCTAAAAAATTACAATTTACACTGGATTGAAGCTAAGAAAATTCACAATGCTGTTCGTGCCAGTGGTGGGTGTTTGTATGGATATAGAAAAGAATTAAGAAAACTATTTAATCTACAATTCTTGAATCTCTCTAATGGTAATGTTGTATTAACTGCTAGACTAAATAAGGATCTTTTTTACTTTATTCCGCGATACCTTAACTGCACTAACTGGAATGATGATTTTGAGTCGTTTGAAAAATTTTTAAATGATCTTTGCCCTAACAATTTTTGCATTGTTGGTGACCTAAATGCTCGCATCGGAGAAGGACAACATATATTAGATACTAACCTACTCACAAATCTACCACACGTTAACAAAATGAGATGCTCTAAGGATAAAGTAACAAATATGCAAGGAAAAAGGTTAATGGATTTAATAGAAAACACTGGCGGTATGGTGGAATAATTGGTGATGCGGAAGGGGATTTAAGCTTTTATGGAGGTAGAGGTAGTTCTTTAATTGATTACTGTATTTGCTCTCATAGTTTCTTGATGTTTGTGGTGGATTTTAAAATTGGTTGTAAGCCATATTCTGACCATATGCCTATTGACTTTAAACTGAACTTGCCTGATAGCAATAATAATACATTGAGACCTGCTTTAGCCCCACCAAAAATACATTGGAACAAAAATAATACTGAAAGATATATTGAAAAACTTAGTCAGCTATCATGTAGTCCCTCTTACGATCAAAATAATTCAGCTGATACTTTGGTTATCCTAATTAAGAACAAAATTCTTGATGATACCGTCAAAACTAAGTCAAGATTTAGCTTTGAACCCAAGCAAAAGTGGTTCAATTGGAATTGTGCCCGTGCTCGTAGAAAAATGCTTATGAATCTTAAGAAGTACAGAAAAGAACATTCATGTGCCAATAAATTAAAGTTTATGTCATCAAAGAGACAATACTTGAATGTGTGCCATAACAGTAAAATCCAACATTACAATTATAATCTAAATAAATTGAATAACATAAGGTGCAGCAAAGAGTGGTGGAAATTGTCTAATGATTTGAAATCTCGTTCATATGCCATACGTGGAAATTTAAGTGCTGATGATTTTCTTCAACACTTTAGCAGTATTTTACAAAATTCAAATCCCATAAGTAAGTTTCATTGGTACATGCCCTACAATATATGTAGATGCATTTCTTGATTCTCCGTTTGAATTGTGTGAACTTATCTCTGTTCAACGTAATTTAAAGGATAACAAATCGCCTGGGCAGGATGCTATCAGCTACGAATTTTTTAAATATGCTCCAGTAAATTTTTCAATGAGGTACTTTATGCTTTAAATTTTTCTTAAAGAAAATATACCAGCTAGTTTTAAAACTGCAATTCTTATTCCACTACTGAAAAAAGGAGATCCAAACATTCCTTCTAATTATCGCGGATTATCTCTAATAGATACTCTATGCAAAATTTTTAATAGCATCCTTTTGAGCCGTATAACGTTTTGGATTGACGAACATAATATATTAAATGAATACCAAGCTGGGTTTAGAAAACAATATTCAACCGTCGATAATGTGTTCAATTTACCGAATATTGTTCATTTAAATAAAGTTAATGGTAAAAACACTTATGCTTTCTTTGTCGATTTTACTTCTGCATTTGATTCGATTCCCAGGAATTCATTATTTTATAAACTGGCAAACATGGGATTGTCTTCAAAAATAACTAGAGGACCCCTGCTGCTCCGCAGCATTATATTATATTATATTAATTTTTATAATATAATACCAAAATTTGCCAAGAGAAGTTAACGTACAGTAATGCCAAAATATGCCAAGAGGAGTTAACGTACAGTAAAAGTAAAGTTGATTGTCCACGCATAACTTTCCTCAAACCCAACGAATTTGCCAAGAGAAGTTAACGTACAGTAATGCCAAAATATGCCAAGATAAGTTAACGTACAGTAAAAGTAAAGTTGATCCTCCACGCATAACTTTCCTCAAACCCAACGAATTTAAGCAGTTAATAGCTCAAAAGAAGGAGCTTGATCCACTGAGTGTTCTTAGACCTATGTCAACAGCCTACGTTAATTAGAACTCTAGTTATAAAAATATTGAAAAAAATCTTGAATGCAAAGTTTATTCATAAATTCTTTTAATATATAAGATACGATTACTGCAACAATCGTATGATAACACCACCAGTCAAATACTTTTCGGAAACACACTCTCCAGTTCCTTTAAGGTGAATCTTGGTGTCAAACAGGGTTGCTTATTAAGCCCAATATTGTTTTCATTGTACTTGAACGACTTAGACGACGCTCTTACTGGCGGAATAACTGTTTAAAATATTACAGTAAAAGTTTTTCTTTATACAGACGACATTGTCATACTTTCTGATTCACCCTGTGGTCTCCAAACGATGATTAACTCCCTTCATGTATATAGTAACTTATGGCATTTAAGAGTCAACCTTACTAAATCCAAAATATTAGTTTTTCGTAGTGGCACTAGAATACCTAAGAACTTAAAGTGGATGTATGGAGAAAATGAAATTGAAATCGTTAACTCATATAAATATCTTGGTATGGAGTTGTGTTACAATTTATCCTTCAGTAAACATTTGGAAAATAAACTAACAACTGCAAAAATGGCAATATCCTCTGCATGGTCTAAGTACATAAACCATCCAAAAATATCTAATAAAAATAACAAGTGCAAAAATGACAATATCCTCTACATGGTCTAAGTACATAAACCATCCAAAAATATCTAATAAAAATAAGATTAAAATTTTCAGCGCTGCATCTCGGTCATGTTATACGGAGCCCAAATATGGGGTTACAGGAAATACGATATAGTCGAAAAAATATTCAGATTTTTCATTAAAAAGATGTTAATGTTGCCTAGTAACACTCCAAACTATATGCTATATTTAGAAACGGGTTTAAATTCACTATACCTGGATACGTTAAAATTGCATTTTGATTACATCAACAAAATTCTTAACATGCCTTACAACAGATTGCCCCGCAAACTTGCGGAAAGTATAATTGCTAAACAAACTTTTTGGGCTGAGGATTGGACTAACTTGTGTTCTGCAATCAATTTTGTACCAGTAAATAATTCTGTACCCCTAAGCAAACATTGGAAGTCAATATTGCCCCTGGTTAAAAGTTATGAAAAACAAAATTTTATTGCCGACGCTAGAAACTCTCAATTTCATGACTTATACCCGCAATTAAATTATTCTTTGATGCAAATCACTACTTCGGAACTCTCGTCTCGTGCGATAAGTCTATTGATAAGAGCGAGAGGTGGACTCTTGCATATAAATACTAGAGCTTTCAGAAGTACATCTGACGGAATCTGCACCATCTGTAATTTTGATGCAACGGAAAATACTCTTCATTTTATTGGTACATGTCCTATTTATAATGGATTTAGAACTGCATTTTTCAACAAACATCAACTAGCACTTCCTGATGTTCTAAATATTCTAAATGGGAATGGCTTTAATCTTGGTTCTCTTGTCAATTATTTGGAATCCTGCTTAAACTACAGAAAATTGATATTAAATGAATTTGCTTAATTCCTTTTTAAAATTTGAATTTTATATATATATATATATATAAATATTTATACTTTTTATACTTTTGTTAAATAACTTATGTAAACCACTTTATTTTATGAATTTCTTTTTAACAGCTATAATTTTGCCAATCTGGCTCACAACCAAGGTTCAGAAAATACACACATGAAACACACAATGTTCTGTTCAAAAGCAGCCAACACATATCTTTATTTTCATATCAATTATGTGCGTTTCTAATTTTTTTACGGTGCCCAACACAATCATTACTGTGTTCGTTTTACTATTTCGTTATTTACACGAACATTTTTGTATCACGTACTTTTTGTTTCGATCACACATAAACCACACATATTGGAGTGTTGCTTTATTTGAAGTTCGTGTTCTGGTACGTGTACTGAAAAAAAAACAGAACATGTACAGTAAACAGGTTCGAGTTCAGTTATATTTTAAGTCGTGTTGTGGCTCGTGTACTAAGAAAAAACAGAACATGTACAATAAACAGGTTCGAGTTCAGTTATATTTTAAGTCGTGTTGTGGCTCGTGTACTGAGAAAAAATAGAACATGTACAATAAACAGGTTCGAGTTCAGTTATATTTTAAGTCGTGTTCTGGCTCGTGTACTAAGAAAAAATAGAACATGTACAATAAACAGGTTCGAGTTCAGTTATATTTTAAATTCGTGTTCTGGTTCTTGTACTACGAAAAATTGAAACATCAATTCGCGATCTGATACACCCCGATAAAAACGACAACAATTGTTTCAACCAAATTTATTAAAATTTTATTGACCTTTTTTTATGACTTACGTTGCAAATTGTTTACAATTGTCAAATATTTTAAAATTTTATTGGCCATTTTTTTGTGATTTACGTTAAAATTATTTACAATTGTTTTTATTGACTGGTTTTTATTTTAATAAAATATGGTAATAAAATACTTAAGACACAAAAACTATTTAGCGTCATAAAAGTTACACTTGTTGGTTGTTAGGTTTTTTTGCATTACCCACCCCTATTTTCGCAACCAATTAGTGTCATAGACGAAAAACCCAATTTTGCGGCATAAAAGACACACTTGTTGGTTGTTAGGATCTTTTGCAAACATTTCTTTTTTTTTGGTAACAAATAACTTTAGACACAAACAAATTTTGCAGCATAAAAAACACAATCACCCACCCTTAATTTGCGAACCAATGCACAATCCTTTTCTCAATGATTTTTTGGGATTTTTTGCATAAAAACACAATGAGTGTCAATAAAAAAACCCAAAAAAATATTTTCATATTTTATTGTCCCTTTTTTATGACTTACGTTACAATTTCACGCAATTGATTTTGCAATAAATAGCGAGTGCGTGCGTCATTTATTCATTAAAAGTGGTTCAGTTTTCATTAGATCGTGATCTATAAGTGTACTGTGTTATTGTGTAAATTGCAAATAGTTTGTGAAAATTAAAACAATTTGAAAGCAATAACAGAAATAAGTTTTGCTATAAAAAATACGCAACTTTTAATAGCGAAACGAAAAAATTTAGACGTCTGATTGAAACCTGCAAGAAAGATTTAAGTGCAGTGTGCAGTTTTTGTGTCTTAAGTATTTTATTACCATCTTTTATTAAAATAAAAACCAGTCAATAAAAACAATTGTAAATAATTTCAACGTAAATCACAAAAAATGGCCAATAAAATTTTAAAATATTTGACAATTGTAAACAATTTGCAACGTAAGTCATAAAAAAGGGTCAATAAAATTTTAATAAATTTGGTTGAAACAATTGTCGTTTTTATCGGGGTGTATCAGATCGGGGTGATGTTTCAATTTTTCGTAGTACAAGAACCAGAACACGAATTTAAAATATAACAGAACTCGAACCTGTTTATTGTACATGTTCTATTTTTTCTTAGAACACGAGCCAGAACACGACTTAAAATATAACTGAACTCGAACCTGTTGTACATGTTCTGTTTTTTCTTAGTACACGAGCCTGAACATGACTTAAAATATAACTGAACTCGAACCTGTTTATTGTACATGTTCTGTTTTTTCTTAGTACACGAGCCACAACACGACTTAAAATATAACTGAACTCGAACCTGTTTATTGTACATGTTCTGTTTTTTTTCAGTACACGTACCAGAACACGAACTTCAAATAAAGCAACACTCCAATATGTGTGGTTTATGTGTGATCGAAACAAAAAGTACGTGAAACAAAAATGTTCGTGTAAATAACGAAGTATTAAAACGAACACAGTCATGATTGTGTTGGGCACCGTAGAAAATTTAGAAACGCACATAATTGATATGAAGCTAAAAATATGTGTGTGTTGGTCTAAATTATGTTTGTTTACATATATGTACGCGTTTTTTATACAGTGTGTGTTTTTTTCTGAACTCTGCTCACAACTATATGTTATGCCATTTATAGCTCATTCTTTACATTTAAACAAAATTTGTTATTGTATTTGTAAATGTATCTATTAAATAAATAAAATAATAAATATATATTTATTGCTGTCATTGGTGATATTTTATTCCTAATTATTTTGAAACAACCAATTTTTTTACCGATTTAATTACAAATATACTCTATGTGATCGTTGAATTTTAATTTTTTATCAATAATGAAACCAAGGTATTTTATTTGTCTCACTTTTTCTATTATTTCACCATTTATTATAAAGTTTGCATTGCTAGAGTATCATCCGCATATAAAATAATTTCACATTTTTTTAATATGTTAGGCATATCATTTATATATATACTAAATAATAGTGCACCCAATATTGATCCCTGCGCAACACCGAACTCATTTTCAATTGAAATGGATTTTATACCATTAACCTTTGTAATTTGTTTCCTATTCGTTAAATATGATTTAAACCATTTTAGCTCGGTGTTCCGTACTCCGTACATATAAAGTTTCTTTATCATTATTTCCCTGTTTATGGTCTCAAATGCTCTTTTAAAGTCCAAAAAAATTGCCATTTTTTATTATGTTTTTCTATTTTCTTCCACCGATTTATCACATAATTAACTGCGGTTTCACACGAAAATTTTCTTCTGAACCCAGATTGATATTTTGATAACAACGAGTATTTCTCAATATAATTTTCTAATTGTATTTTTACCACTTCTTCTAAAATCTTTTCACACGTTTTAATTGTATTTATCGGACGATAATGTTCACATTTCTTTGTGTTTGCTATCTTCTCAATTGGTGCTATCATTGTTTCCTTCCAATTTTCCGGAAACTCTCCATATTTTAAAGAATTATTTATTATACTTAACAAAATATTTCCCGTTATGTTCCAATTATCAATTATAATTTTTCTCGATATTTTGTTATAGTCTGGTTTATTATTTAGTTGCATTATTATGGCCCTAAGTTCTAAATTCGTTATTGCGCGAAATTTGAATTTGTGTGTTATTGGTTTTATGTTGTTAACGTATTGCACTTTCTCAATCGATTCTCTTATTGATCTAATACTACTGACAAAATAATTGTTAAAATGCCTAGCTATTTGATTGTTTTCATTATATTCTATATGGTTAAAATATCACATTTTTTATCACAGGTTGTTTCCTTTTAAATACTAGGTTTTTTTATTTCTTTCCACATTTGTTTTTGATCTTTTGCGTTATTTATTTTATTGTTTATGTATTTGTTTTTCTCATTTTCAATTTTTACTTTATATACATTTCTTATCGATCTATAATTTGTCCACGCTTCGTCAGTGTTCTCATACATTACGATTTGCTATTTTATAATTTTTTCTCTTTTTAATACACGAAGTTCATTATTAAACCACTTGTTTGCACCATTTGTATGTTGTATTGTCCTCTTATTAGTACATTTTTTGATCACTTCTTCAAGAGATTTATCCAGCACTACTGCGTTTTCATTTACACCATTATCTATGTTATACTTTAATATTGCATATAATTGTCTGCTGAATAAATTCTTATTATATTTAAATATATCTTGAGTCTTAATATTTGTTTCATTTTGACTATTCTATTTATTTTCAATATTTATGTACAAAGATTCGTGATCTGCTATATTATT
This sequence comes from Cordilura impudica, assembly GCA_963682025.1. NCBI lineage: Eukaryota > Metazoa > Arthropoda > Insecta > Diptera > Scathophagidae > Cordilura > Cordilura impudica. The sequence goes on along the minus strand of OY821517.1, from coordinate 202,245,157 downwards.
ATTGCAAATATTTTCTACAGTCACATTATGGCTATTTGTTATAACATAATCAATTATAGTATTGGAATGTTTTGTTACCCGTGTATAATTGTTTACGATTTGTTTCAATCCATTATAGTTTAAACTGCTTTCAATTCTATTCTTATAAAAAACATTTTGCGACCAATCTATATTAAAGTCTGCACATATTATATCATAGTTTTTATCGGTGATCTATATACTGCTGCAATTAACATTCGTGTGTTATCATATTCTGCTAAGCAAACTAATATCCAATACTTGAAATTTTCAACTTTCTCGAATATTTTTGTCATTCTCCATGATCTTTTAAAGTATATAATAACACCTCCAGTCCGTGAAGAGTTAGACAATGACGCTATGTGGTCAAAGTCTGGTATCATTATTTCACCGTCTTCAATATCCCTGGTTAAATGCGTCTCCGATAAAATAATAAATTCGAGGTTTTTCGTTGCAGCAATTACTTCCACCTGATTAAAATTAGTGATTTTCGTCTAATCCCATGTTTAGTGTAATGTTCATTCGCACACAATTAATACATTTTATGATCTGCTCTTTATCACACTCTTAAGTCTTATGATTGCCATGGCATTTTAAACATACCTCTTGGTTTCTGCATTCTCTTGCAAGATGATTTTCCCTTACATTTAAGACATTGTATTATTTCCGTTCCATCAAAAACCCTACATCTTTCCCATCCTATATTTACCTTTTTCTCTTTGATCAACTTATTGTATGTTTCATTATCCACAGTTAATTTTATGCCATATAGTGTTTTATTGTTTCTTTTATATTGGTATCTTTCTATAATTTCTAATTTTCAATTATTTCATATTCTTTGTATTCAAAAGTCATGTCTATTATTTTCACCTTTAATTGAGTTGGACTGGGCACCTTAATTGCATATCCGTCATTTAATTCATTTTGTATTGAGCTTCTAATTTTTTCTCGTTCCTCGTCATTTTCGCTTTCTGTTACAACTGTTCCATTTCTTCGATTCTCTACTCCTATTATTTTTAAGTTCACCGGGTCGACTTTATTATTTAACTCTTCTTTTGTTTTATCAACTCCTTGTTTTTCTTTGGGCTTAACTATTAGTGGTAATTATTTATTTAAATCTGGCAACACAGCATTGTTTTTAACCTCCTCTAAGTATGACATTTTTGTTTGTTTTTCACTTGTGTCTTTGATCACTTTTTTTATTTCATTGCACATTACATTTTTTTCCTCAATTGATTTGCACATTATTTTGTTGTTCTTAAATTCATTTATGTAGCTATATAAATTTTTAATTTCCTCAACATTTTTCTCAAATGATTTCTGAACTTTCTCAATTTTCTTCATCCTTATTTCATAACGCGTTTCAATAGCTTCCAACAATTTTTTAATTTCTTCATTTTTTTTCAACGACGAACCAAATTCATGTTTATAGTCCACTAAATTTTGTTTATTTTTGAGCACATCTTCATGTATTTCTTTTACAACCATATCAACATTATGTATGTACTGCATACAGTCCTCACAAACAAAACGTATAAAATTATTCCCTTCAAGTATTTTTAACAAATATTGGTCGATACCGGAACATTTATTTGAACTATGATAAATTTTATCACACACTCCCATACATCTAATCCCGGTTTCCACATGAATTAATGTTTTGCATTTATTGCATTCAGCCATTACTGACTGGCTACGTTTTTTTTTTAACTTCAAATATTTGTTTATTTTATAAAACTTCACTTTTCACTAATATAAATTATTATTTTCAACAGTTTTTAATAGTCCTATCTATTTTTAAACTGATAATTAAATTAATTTTATTGTTTTTTTAAGAGCTTTATCACAACTTAACTTTCTTAGTTCAGGGTTACCATGTATTACCATATGTATGAAAAAGAAATAATGTGTACCAAAAATGAGCCTGATCGGAACTTTATTTCGGGTATATTTGCCCGAAAACTACACAGAAAAAATTATTGGCCAAAAAATTTCAATTAATATGATTAATTGAATTTAAAAAATATTTCAATTATTTTTTAATTGGATCAATTACATGAGTGCTCAAATTCGCAACTCTCACATAATTTTTTTATTTTTGCTTCTTTGTTATTTCTGTCATATTTCTACACTCAAATGAGTGTGCGCTTGTGGTTTTATAGCGTCTTCAGTTGTTATGTTGTTATTGTTGTAATATGCATACACAATTTTTTGTTTCTATCTATTCTATCTCTTTTGACGTAATGCAGTGTTGCCACCAGACTAATTTATAATTACACAGTCCCATAACGAAAATTATCAAAAATCTCAGATATTACAAAATTTTAAAATATATTTTTTAAATGGTTTTATTTAATTTAATTTTTGTATTTGTTTATTTGTAAGTTTGAAGCGAAATTTTTTATTTGAGTTTTCAGCAACTTCTCGACTAACTAGAGTTCTGAAACTTTCAGCATTTACGTAAAGTGGATGACTACACATTATTTACCGATTTTCAACATGATTCGATCCGTTGTTAACCGGCGAGTTAACAGTCAATTGTTTTTTACTTGTTTATTCTATTTTAAATTAAATTTTGATTGAAATTACAAAGTGCCACGATTGCTTATAATAAAACGTTAAAAAAATTAATACATACACCCAAAAAAAATTATCCAAAAACTTGTATAAATACAACCCCAAAAGAATTTTTATATAATTAAAAAAAAGATCTTGTTAAATTTTTATATAAATTTTTGTTTTTGAGAACTTAAATAAGTTTTATTCACATTCATTTTCGACCACGTTTGAAATTTTGTAGATGTTATAAAGTAATAGTTAAAATTTTAATATGTATTAACTTTTGATGTTGTTTTTTTGCGTGTACAAATGAAAAGTTTCGTAATGCCATCATTTTCATCCGTTTAATATAATCATTGTGTGTATTAAACATGTTTTATTAAAAAAAAATATGTTATATCTTTAATATCAAAAACATATTATTCAAATATCACGATTTTATAAATGGTCCCGCTTTTGCAAAATTATCAGTGGCAACACTGATAATAAAGCAAGGCATATACATATTTTTCATTCAACGCGTGGTAGCAAAAAGCACAAATTATAAAACAATAATAGTTAAATAAAAAAGTGTTAAACATAGGTATAAACAAATAATAAAAAAAATAAGTTATTAAACTTAAAAGTGTGTTCTAACTTTAAAACTGTAAGTAAAAATGGAAAATATTACATGTTTTTTTTGTGAAGAAACATTTAACTTTGGTTTATACATTATTCATCTAAAAAAACATTCAAAACATTGCCCAAATTTTATTTATGAGTGCACATTTGGAAAATGTAACCAAAAATTTTGCAAGAAGTTTAGTTTTAAACGTCATCTTGAAAGGCATATCAAAAACCAGATACCAGAAAAACCTAAAATTATTGTAAATGCAAGTGGCGCATTAAAAGTTTCCGGGAATGAAAATCAGAAAGACGTTGTGGCTACTTTTGAATTAAATTCCACTACCACTCAACAATCTCTTCCACACATGCCTGCTAAATTTTGTTATAAGAAAAAAGTTGACGATATGCGTTATTCTGCCACAAAATTTATGGTTGCGTTAAATGGCCGTAGCAATTTTTCACGAAAGGATGTTGACACAATCAAAGATTTAGTTGAACATTTAATTTTGAACCCTGTACTTGATTTTATTAAGGATTGCGTTTCTGAAAGCGCTTTTTGTGAAAAAACAATATTTGAAGTGGTTGATGATGGGAAAAACTTATTTTCAAATGTTAAAACAGAATATTTGTTAGAAAAAACTCTCAAAGTAAATGATCTAATTGGAAATGTTGAGGAATTTAGTATTTCTGAAACAAATGATGCAAAAGGTACAATTATGCCTTTAGAGTTCCAATTTAAAAACATTTTTGAAAAGGAAAATTTTATTGATTCAGTACTAAAACATATGGAAGAGATTGAAAAAAAATGTAACTATTAATAATAACTTACAAAAAAAGGAATGCTCTGTATCACATATACTAAATGAAACAAAGAGTGGACGAATGATTGTGAATTACTACAAACAACACAATGCACTACATGAAGAGCAAAGACATTTATTAGTTAACACTATCGCAACTTTCTTACAAGAGAGGGAAACCGAATGCTCGATTTCACAGTGTTCTGACTTTGAAATAGAAATTTGCTCAATTTTTCCAACAGAAACAGTGGTAAGATTTAATGAAAATGTTCAAGAAATAACTTACTAATTTAGCAATCATTTTATCATGAAAGGAATTTTATAAAGTTGGAAAAAGAGGAAAAATATATAATAAATTAGCAAATTTAAAGAGGGTCCAAAGAGGAGTTTTAAGCTTAAAAAATTCTTCCAAAGAGATTCAATCACTCACATATGGTAAGTAAAAAAAGGTACTTTTTCAAGAAAAAAAACACTTTTTTTAAGATAGGTACTATTTCAAAAAAGGTACTTTTTTAAGAAAGGTTCCTTTTTTAAGAATTGTACTTTTTTCTTAATATTTTTTTTTCAAAAACTAACATTAATTAATTTTTTTAGAACCAGATGAAAACTGTTTAAATGCAGTAAAAATTTTACGAAATGGGAACATAACTTCAGAAGAATTTGACATCTATTGGACCCAGAGTGCCCAATTGCGCTTCAGACAAATGGCAGAGTCAGTAACAACTAAAGAATTTTTGAAATTATGGCCTGAATATTCTCAACCTTCTGGTATTCATTTGGTAAGAGTTATTTTTTTATTTCATGTTTTATAAAATAAATATCTTGCATTTATTTTTATATATTTCAGATTGAAATAGATTTTAATATAAAATTTCCCATGGCAAAAGACTTTAAATCCAGGTGGTCATTCTATGAACCAAAAATTCTTCAATATTTGAAAACTACAATTTCATCTGCTTTTATTTTGAGAAAGTTAAACTTACCTACAACTTTATCTTCGGATCAAGGTAATACTCATAAATACTTATAATAATAATACTTTACTCATTTACATTTCAATGCATCTTTATTTTTTCAGAGTCAAAAACGTTTACCATATTATGGTATTTACATCATTCTTTTCCCCCGCATCAAAAAGTTGCTTCAGATGAAGAAGGTGCAAAATTTCGTAAAAAGTTCTCCGTTAGTGATTCCCAAGAATCTTTTGCTATTATAGCTGCTACACAAGAAGAATTGGATGCCAAAGTTAAGTTGTTGAAACTGCAAAATAAAAACATCCAACCACGATTATTGGTTGTTGGAGATGTTAACAATATTAAGTCCATAACAATTTTTTTCGACGATCGCAGATATCCATTCCTAACAGTACTAAATTGTGTTGATATTTTATTTAAACTCTTTTTTGTTTTTAATTTGCAGTATCCCGAGGAATCGGAAATTTTTTATAATTTTTTGCAACATTTTTTGTATGAAATCCCTTCAAAAAAGAAATTTGCTAAGGTTTCAATAATTAAAAATGAAATTCAACATATTGAAATATAATACATTTCAAAAAGTATAAACTGTTTGTCACATTTTTCACTGTGAATTTTTAGTTATGTTTTTATTAAAAAAAAAACATTTTAGTTTATTAAAAATAAATATATAAAAAAAGAAGTTATAATATCGCTTCGAAGATATTAACATAGACTTTTGTGATATAAACTGTAAATGTTCCTTATACCTAAAGTACAACTTTTTTATTATACTAATTATAGTTTTTACTTACTTTTTTATTTAGTATTTAAGTGCCTGAATTGTTTGCTTTATTATTTGTTTCATAAGAATTATCCTAATAAAAAAAACCCTAAAACAATAAAATTTTGTTTTTATTTTAGACTTTTGTAGGCTACCCAAATCTTAAATTTGAAATTGGGTCAATTAAAATTTTAATTGAAAAAAAATGAAATTTTTAAGCATTTTTTAATTGAGTCAGTTAAATGTTTAATTAAAAAAAAATTTAAATATCAATTAAATTTTTAATCAAATCCGTAAACTGTTTGCTTGAAAACATTTTCTATTAACGACCTAGTACTTTTGTAATTGAATAAACAATTTTTGTCATTGGTGGAATTTTAAACACAAAAGTAATTGAATACGTTGTTTTCGTAATTGAAAATGGATTTGTGTTTTTTCTGTGTATGGGTTTTTTGTTTTTGTTTTTTGAAAATACTTTAATTATAATTATTTTTTCTTATTTATAACGTTTGAAAAAACGTTTTTAGGTTTGAAAAAGGAACTTAAGTAACTAAGTAAATAACTAAGTAAATAATTAAACTCAATTGCATATCATATCCCGATGAAAAACAAATCATCAATCGATTCAACAAAACGGTTTAACTTACTTTTAGTTTTTATTTCTTTTTTGTACTTTTCAATAAACTGGTTAAGTTTTTTTATGACGCTTTTTTCAGTCACAACATCAATGCAAAGCCGTTTCCACATTTCAATAATTTTTTTTGACACGTCAGCAGTGAACTTTTTGCAAGCACATTTTTTCGTTCTTTTTTCGCGTGGTCAGACAAAAAAAGTACTTTAATACATCACGCTTGCTTGGTAAGTTAGGCCACTACAATTTTGTGGTGATCCAAAAAGTAAGTTAAAGAATCTTACTGAAACTTTAGTGTATTCTATAGAAAAATTGATTTTGCAAGTTTATGTTGGGCACATTTGATTATGTGAAATATGATTTCAAAAATATTTAGAAATAAAAATTTTAATGTGATAAATATAATATACACAAATTTTAAAAATAAAAAAAAATATCAAAAGCTGTATAGGTTTGTTAATCTACTAATTGTTAATTAATAACTTTCAAAATCATATAAAAAAAGCACATGAGCTTACACTCATCCATAAAAAAAAATCATCAAAAGCTTTATGTTTTCTTTGCTATTACGATTATAGTTGTTACAACCATTTTTTTTTTAGAAAATGTTTAACATACTATGAAGATAAAACTCTAAGATAAAACAATAATAAAAAAAGAATAAAATATCTAAAAAATTAAAGAAAAATAACTATAGGAAATAACTGAAATACACCTATCTATAATAAATTAAACAAAAATAAAAACTAAAATTAAACAAGTAAAAAATTATAGTCGGTCTAGACCGACTATACGATTCCCTATACCATGCGTTTAGAGACCCTATCTCTCAGGCCCAACTAACTGGATATAGAAAATAAGCATAAACCAAATTTGAGTGGGATTTTTATTAATTTTTTTGGCTGCAGATATGAAAAAGTTCATATCGGATGCTGGTAAAGTCTCTTGTATTTTGTAAAAATATATACAAACAAAATTTGAAAGGAATCCGTGCAATATTTTTGTTTTTTGATAGATTTAAGTGAAGATCGGGAAGCAGCTCTATATGGGGCCTATGACTAAGAGTTGTCCCATAGGGATCATTTTTAGACTACTGATTAATGGATGTAATATACACATACAAACCCAATTTGACTAAGATTTATTTAGGGATCATTTTTGGACTACTGATTAATGGATGTAATATACACATACAAACCCAATTTGACTAAGATTTATTTGGATCTTATGACAATTTATGTTGATTTCATAGGGGTCATTTGTATGGGGGCTAGGTCTGAACATGGACCGATTCTCACCAATTTCAATAGCGTTCATCCCATGGCCGATAAAAGCTTATATACCAAATTTCATCAATATATTTTCATATTTGCGACCTGCAGTTTGATGGCAAGCTTTACATGGACACACAGACGGAAGGACGGACGGACATCGTTAAATTGAATCAGAAAGTGATTCTAATTCGATCGGTATAATAAAAGATGGGTCTAGGTTAAATATTTTTGGTAGTTACAAACAGCAGCACAAAGTCATTATACCCAAACCACATAGTGGTATAGGATATAAAAACTGAAAACTATACTTGAAATTGACAAATCCCGTGTAATTATTCAATCACCATGAATTCAGTTAAAATCAATCAATCGATTTCATATAGTCGAACAGTACAACTAAAAATCATTTTAAAGGTGTCTTTGCTTCTGATCAACTACCTAAGAAAGCTGGTGTAAAACCATCATTCAGTATAGCAAACACCGATCCATCATATAAACCAGGACAGCATTGGGTTGCGTTTTATTTCCCAAAGAATAAACCTGGTGAATTCGTTCGTTCCAGCTGGTCAACCTCCTATTAAACCTTATATTAAATTTTTCAATACAAATTCTAAATCGTATATTTATAACAAAAAACGTATTCAAAGCGAATATTCAATATTATGTGGAATTTATTGTTGTATATTCATTTATTTTAGATGTATAAAACCATCATTTTAAAAAATTTTAAAATTTTTTAATTATTCAAACTTAAATTTTTCAGCAAATATCCATATATGAATTTAACTTTTTACCAAACAAACTATCTATTGCTTTGGTTACTGATGAGGGTTGGTGACTCTTCCCGAAACAGCTGTATAACCTGTCATGCAGAATATATGTAGATAAATTTTTTTGTAACAAATGTGCCAATGTTTTTGCATTATTTAAAGTAATAACATTTGATCTCGAGCCTGACTAATTTCAAACTCTATATTAATTTTGTAAATTCAGAAATTAAAATATCAACTGTTGTTTACATTTAGAGGTTATGTCATACGAAAATACATATGCAAGTGTGATAGCAAATATTATGAATCGTATGTAAAACGATTATTTTGACAGACATACGAAATTACATATGGATAAAACAAGTGGCAGTACATATGTAAAAAACACTTCGTGTAAAAGCACTTTTACTCAACAATATCCTCAGTTAGCGACGAAGCCAATGATGAAAAGCCCATGTTCCTTCCAGAGATGCACAGAATCTGTACATAAACCCTTTTCATGCGATCAATAAACAAAAACTGCTGATTACCATTTTTGAATGCAAATTGGTCTAAATTTATTTATTGTTTTGTTTGTTTTGCTCTACGTTTGTTTTAGAGGTAATGAAGCAAAGCAACAATAACGTTTATTTATTTTATCTTTGTATGGAATATTTGCCTCATACGACAAACACTGGCGTTTATAGCAAAACAATGTTTGGAAAACTTTAAAATTGTGGACTTGTAGCACATACGACAATTCTGATACGACATTTTTTTTTAAGATGTAATATTTTATTCGACTTGTCGTTTGTTAAATAAATAATTATTTCGTCGAGGTCAAGGTCATATTTTGAAAAATTTTTTCTTTATTTTTGTTATACCCTCCACTCCAGTGTGCAGAGGGTATAAATAAGTTTGTCATTCCGTTTGTAATAATTAGAAAAAAAATTTTGGACCCCATAAAATATGTATATTTGTGATCCTTATAACAACCGGAGTTGATATAGCGATATCCTCGTTGTCATAAAAAATGATTCACTAACATCCTGAAAAGTTTGCTATTTAAAATCGTCCAAATCGGTCGATTAGGGCCCGAGATTTGAATGAAGAACTAAAAAAAGTCTTGAAAAAATATAATTTTCTATATTGTTCTTGTCACGATCACGCCCTCAAAAGTGCAGCTACAGTGATCATTTTTAGTGAGAATGATTCACCAAATTCATGGGAAGATTTCTGTTTCAAAAATCATTAAAATCGGTGGAACAGGTCCAGGGAAATCTCTGAAAAATTAAAAAAAAATTAAAAATATGATGTTTCTTTATTGTTCTTGTTGTTATTCTAAATGTTATGTTGTTTTCATAGCTGGACTTGTTGTTTTTGTGGTCGTTATGGTAATAATATAATAAGAACTAACCCTTTGTACATATTTTTATTAACTCTGGTAGAAAATTTTAAAAGTTTCCATTGTTTTGGCATCACTAAAAAAATTTGTTAGATCATTTCTGTTATTACCACGAGCCTGCCTGCAAAATTTCAGATCGAATGGGTCACGGGAAAGGGGTTAAAATCGATCCAAAATTTTTTCGGCAAGCAGACACTACGAGTTAATATACATACATACATATGTAAAGGGAGTAAAAATTCACCAGCATCTAAAGCAAATAATGCTAAAATACCTAGTTGTTAATAAAAAAAAAACAATGTAAATTTAGCAAAAAAAAATTTTATGTATAAATTTATTTAAAGAGAAAAACGCAAAAATAACGTTTGATGTTGTATTTTTTGTGTGTAATATTTACATATACATACATGAACATATTAAATAATACAAATAATATACATATATTATATATATGTATATCCATAACAACTGCATGTTAGAAATAAATCTGTATATTATTTTATTTACATAAAATTCTGCAATATTTTGTTGTGGGGAAAATACATTTCTTTTGCATTAACAGAGTGTCACTTCATTTTGCTCAGCGTGACTATGCCACAGTAGATGGCGCCACAATTTTTGTTTGTTCTAAGTAGCTTTGCAATAGTTATTTCTATTTTAACATGAATGTCAACATTTTCAATTAGATATCATACAGAACAATGTTAAGAGTATACACGGGGTGGTCTTTTATTTCATACGTTTTTTCATTATTCTTTTACAAATATGAACATAAGTTTGGTATGTTAACTTTTTGTTGTCTTTATAAAATAGAGTTACCGAGTTCATCAATGAGTTTTTTGCTTTCAAAACAGTTCTACATAGTTATATACATATAATTATTATTCTGCTTTACCTACAAAATATCTGATTGCGATTACATCTCATTTTTAAAAATTGTTTATAATTACTAAAGCATTATTATTCGCATAAATACAAAATTGCACTTTTTAAATTTTCCATTCAAATTTAAGAAAATATCAATTCTAAAAACTAGAATTAAAAATTTCCAATTATAAATTACAATTAATTGAATTTCAGAAAATCATATCAAAACGTCTAATTTTAAATTTAGAAGACATCAATTGCATCTTTAATAATAAATTTTATTCGTTAAACACAAATTGAAATTCCAAAAAAAAAAAACACCAAATACCTATGTTTACATAAAAAAAATTTTTACATTTACAAAAAAATATTGACATTCAGGAGAAATTAATAGCTTTTCAGTACCGCGATTCAGTAACTTCTTTTAACGATAGTCGAATCGTTAAAAAAAGAAAATAGCAAAATTATCAGTAACATTTTTAAACGATATTCGCTATTGTTAAAGTCAGCTGTTGTTGTTATCTAAACGACAACCATTTTTGTGTTGTTTATTCAATCGATAAAAACTTAAATTTTTTGTTTCATTGTCAAACATCTTCAGTTTGGTCTATAATATAACCATGAATCGTCTTACAAACGAACAACGCTTGCAAGTTATTGAATTTTATTATCAAAATGCGTGCTCTGTTAAGAAAGTTCATCGCGCGCTTCTTCCATTTTATGGTCAGTTTAATCGACCCACTGAAGCGGCTATTCGGGCTATTGTGACTAAATTTCGCACCAAATTTACATTGTTGGACATTAAACCACAAACACGCTTACGTAGAGTGCGAACTGAAGAAAATATCGCAGCTGTATCGGCCAGTGTTAATGATGACCATCAATTATCGATTCGTCGCCGTTCGCAGCAATTGGGCTTCTGTTACTCAACAACGTGGAAAATTTTGCGGAAGGATTTAGGTGTGAAGCCTTTCAAAATACAGCTGGTGCAAGAATTGAAGCCGAACGACCTACCGAAACGTAGAATTTTTGGTGAATGGGCTCTTGGAAAGTTGGCCGAAGATCCACTTTTTTACCGAAAAATTGTGTTCAGCGACGAAGCTCATTTTTGGCTCAATGGGTACGTAAATAAGCAAAATTGTCGATTTTGGAGTGAATATCAGCCAGAAGCATTGGCAGAGCTACCAATGCATCCAGAAAAGTCACAGTTTGGTGCGGTTTATGGGCTGGTGGCATCATTGGACCATACTTCTTCAAAGATGATGCGAATCGTAACGTAACTGTGAATGGTGAGCGCTACCGAGAGATGATATCCAACTTTTTTTTTGCCCAAAATGCAAGAGCTTGACTTGCATGACATGTGGATTCAACAAGACGGTGCCACAAGCCACACAGCATGCGCAACAATGGACTTATTGAGAGGCGAGTTCGGTGAACATTTTATTTCACGTTCGGGACCGGTCAATTGGCCGCCTAGATCGTGCGATTTAACGCCTTTAGACTATTTTTTGTGGGGCTATGTTAAAGCTCATGTCTATACAGACAATCCCGCTTCAATTGACGCATTGGAAGACAACATTGAAGCATTTATTCGTAAGATACCGGCCGAAATGTTGGAAAGAGTATGCCAAAATTGGACTAAGCGGATGGACCATTTGAGGCGCAGTCACGGTCAACATTTGCATGAAATAATCTTCAAACATTAAATTATATGGACCGTACTATCGATTCAAATAAAGATTTCATGCATTTTTCTGAATTTTATGTGTTTTTTTTTTTTGGAAAACTTTCTATAGCTCTTAAAAAATCACCCTTTAGTACAACTATGACAAATTATTTGTAATAATAATTATGATATATTATAATATATATTATATCATTACAATTGATGTAAATATCATTAGAACTGATGAATTCTGAATAGAAGTAAAAATTTTTTTTAAATTCTATGGGATCCTTTTATTGTTCCCACTGGTTTTGATTTGTGGATACTTTCTTTACCTTATTTAAACGCTGAAGTAGAAAGGACGTTTAGCTGGAAGAATTTGTTTTAATATAAAATTTGGAACATATTGTATTCAGCAAATACATTGTTGTTCAAATTTTGTTTTGTCATAAAATTTTTATAAATAATTATTTCTAATGAAGCGCAAAGGAAAATTTAACTATTGTAATAAAAATGCTATTACTAAAATGTTTATAAAAGTTAATTAGTTGCTTCTACTATTTTATGTTAATAAAAATCAGTCATGCGATTTTTTAATTTTAAAGTGAACATAGACTTGAATTGACAGTGCTTTTCTTTGTGCAATAGCTAGCAATACTGATGTCAGATTTGTTTTGATACATCACAATATATACCTATATTTTTTTTATATATTTATATTTTTTTATTCAGTTCTTAAATACAAAAACACCTTGTTTTTTTCTTTTAGAAATTTATATTCGTAATTTAAAAAAAAAAAAAAATTGCCAAAAATAAAAAAGAAAAATAGTCAAAAAATATAAAATATGAAAGGCCCCAACACAATAACATTATATCTGTGGTCACAAGCAATAACCGCCTAACTCGAAAATCATGCTTTATTACGATTTAGGTCAGTATGTTTTCATTAATAACTTTTTAAATAACAGTGTTAGAAAAATGGGGATTTCGCGTAAATATAAAGCGTTTTTAGTAGAATATGATAGCATACATAACTCAAATCGTTCTTAAGTCGACTTAGGCGATTATCGCTTGTGACCACAGATATAGGCCATACATTCCCTGCAGGAAATGTCAATAGTGAAACAATACTGATTCACTATTGACTTTGTCACCAGTACTACTGACCAACTATACCCCAGACAATATAATTTTCTATGGACATTTAAAATGTACGTGTCATTGCAAATCACTAGTGACTACTATTGATTAGGTAGGGACTAGGTAAATCTCATGGGACCATATGTAGACATTGGAACCAGACATTTATTAGTGACTAGGTAGTTCTCATGGACCATATGTAGGCATTGGAACCAGAGATTCTTGTACAAATTTCATTGTTCTTTCACTTTTCTTTTATAACGTCGTTTACTTACATATATGTAGTTTTTTTCTTTGATTTATTATAAAATATATTTTTATTTACCTTTTATATTCAATTTTTCTATATCTTGTTTTCTATATCTTGTTTTTTCTATATCTTGTTTCATCCAAATAAAACTATAGAAATCAAGAAGAAGCAGAACTCCCAACTTCTCTATAGAAAAATTTTTTGACAGATAAAGCAAATTAAACAGTGTAGACGCTTAATTGACAATATCAACAAAATAGTAGTGGTGACTTGGGGACACTTGATACCAGACTTCCACCACCACCACCACTTGACACCAGACTGCAGGGTTATTAAGTACTTATTTATGTCATATTATTTACACATATATATATATTTCCAGATTAAAATCGAATTATAAATATCTAGAATTATTTGCAAATTAGTCTACTTTTCCATTTCTATTTATATTTAAATGGCTCGGAATCCATAGATGTTCTTACTTGTGTTCCACTTGTGTTATTCCAAGTTTCAAGGTTATTAATAGCTTGTTGTAGTTTATTAAGTATAGCTGACACCTTTTTACCAGAACAGTAAATAATAAGATCATCAGCATATAACAAGGCTTTTACGTCTTTATAACAATTGTTTAAAATATCATGTATAGCTAGGAGAAAAAGTATAACACTGAGCACTGATCCCTGAGGTACACCATTTTCGAGTGAATAATAATAACAATCATACAACAAAATTTTCTTTCATGTAAAAAATTTGAAATGAATGCAGCCATATTTTCACAAATTCCATTTAAATTAAGGTTTTAAAAAATTAATTGTTTCCAGACACAGTCATAAGCCTTCCTAATATCGAAAAATACTGCAATTAAATATTTTTGTCAGAAAAACTTTCCATAATTTCGGAATGTAATATTGCCAAGTTGTCGATTGTACCTCTGTTTCTTCTAAAACCAGATTAGTTAATATTCAAGATGTATTTTTTTCCAAATAATAAAATAACCTTTTGTTAATAATTCTTTCTAAGAGCTTACAAAGACAGTTTGTGAGTGAAATTGGTCGGTAATTGTTTTTACTGGTACCATCTTTGCCTGGTTTTAAAATTGGTATTACTATTTCTTTTCTCCAGTTATTTGGAAATACTTGATTTGTCCAAATCATGTTATAACAATCTATAAATGTATTTTGTTGGTATTGAGTCTAAATTTTTGAACATCTCGTATCTTGTATTGTCTGGTCCCGGCGATGTACCATGGCATGACTTAAGAGCTGACTTAAACTCAGCTAATGAAAGCTTGTTGTTATAAATTTCATTGTAGTTATTTAAGTCAATAGAAAAATTAGTGGCTGAAGCATACAGATTAAATTTAATTGAGTGGTTTATAGAAGATGAATTTTTTGCAAATTCAAGTGCTAACTAAGCAATTAGCAATATCAGTGGATTCTGTTAAAAGAGTATTGTTATTATATAATGCATAGATTTTCGGAGGATGAAGTTCGTAAATTTATGGAGTTACAGAAATCTATCCATGATTTTCTTTTACTTTCTCTGATAGCTCTACGAGCTTTAGTTTTCAGGAATTTTTCTAAATTTTCAGAGCTTTGATTTTGTAAAAAATAACAGTTATTTTTTGATATATTTTTTTCAACGAAAAATAACAGTTATTTTTTGATTTTTATTTTTGGGAGCAAAAATAAGTTATTTTTTGATTTATATTTTTTCGAGCAAAAATAACAATTAAATTTTGATTTTTATTTTTTCAAACAAAAATGACAGTTATTTTTTGATTTTTATTTTTTCAAACAAAAATAACAGTTATTTTTTGATTTTTATTTTTTCGACCAAAAATAACAGTTATTGTTCGGTTTTTATTTTTTCGAGCAAAAATAAGTTATTTTTTATTTTTTTTTTTCAAGCCAATATCAATGCTAATATTAAGTAAATTTTAAACATCAGAATTTAGTTTTACTAACATTTGTGCTTCCAAATTTTCCACCGACAAATTGTACCGCAACTCTCCTAGAATCAGTTTGAGGGCTGAAAAGGATCTCTCTACACTAACTTGTGTCTCAGGTACAGAATGCATGACAGATGCCAGTCTACGTAGCCAGGGAAATACATATTTCTTACTGTTCCAGTATTCCATCAAAACCTCATCAGTGTTTTTGTCAGATTATATAAATCATACTGTAGAAACCATAATGTTCACTTTTATTTTTGCTTGAAAAAATTTATTTTATTTATTTATTTATATTAATTACAATACAAAGTAAATTCGTATTCTAATTTGGGTCCAGGGATAAGCCGGGTGACAAAGACCATTTGGCTGGTTTTTGCAGCGACAGACCAAAGCCTCTGGTGGGAATCGAACCCACGATCCCCGCATGATAGGCAAGCACGCTACCTACTCACCTACCGGGGCGCTTGCTTGAAAAAATAAAAATCAAAAAATAACTGTTGTTATTTTTGTTTGAAAAAATAAAAATAACTGTTATTTTTGTTTGAAAAAATAAAAATAACTGTTATTTTTGTTTGAAAAAATAAAAATCAAAATTTAATTGTTATTTTTGCTCGAAAAAATCAAAATTTAATTGTTATTTTTGCTCGAAAAAATAAAAATCAAAAAATAACACTTTTTTTGCTCGAAAAAATAAAAATCAAAAAAATAACTGTTATTTTTGCTCGAAAAAATAAAATCAAAAAAAAAAACATTTATGCTCGAAAAAATAAAAATCAAAAAATAAAATAACTGTTACTTTTGTTTGAAAAAATAAAGATAAAAATAACTGTTATTATTGCTCGAAAAAATAAAAATCAAAAAATAACTGTTATTTTTGTTTGAAAAAAATAAATATCAAAAAATAACTGTTATTTTTGCTCGAAAAAATAAAAATCAAAAAATAACTGTTATTTTTCCACGAAAAAAATAAAAATCAAAAAATAACAGTTATTTTTGTTCAAAAAAAAAATAAATATATAAATCAAAAATTAACTGTTATTTGTGCTCGAAAAAATAAAAATAACTGTTATCATCTTACTTTTATGAAAAAAGGAAGAATCGTTACGGTTCCTGTTTTTTTTTGTATTATTTTGATTTTTTGAATTGCGTATTCCTTTTTGTAGATTTATTTCTGGTTAGAGTTTTGAATACTTTTTTTAGGTTTAAGCAAAAGCGGTGTTTATTCAGAGAGAGCACAAACTGAACTGTCCTAGCCATTTTATTTCAACTAGCAGATTCGAGCCCTCGAAATTCGAGTGCAAATTCTAGGAATTTTAATTTAACAAATTTAATAAACACACACATAGCATTTTATAATTTTTTTTATGTATGTGTTAGTAGCAACTTTAAATGCAATTTACTCAAAATAAAGGAAAAAATTTTAAAATCTGTAAATCTGCAAAACGGCTAAAAAGAAATACCTTTCAAATAATATACGTTTGGTCAAAATAGGGATAAAACGGTAGAACAATACATCGGTCACAAGAAATAGCCTAGCCTGTTAATATTATAGATGTTATATGTATATGTATTATTTTTTGACGTGTTTTTAATTTTTCAGAACAAAATTAAGCTTGAAGTTAATTTCCTTATGAATGCGCTGGCAGAATCTATTCAAAAAATTGTTACAAATACTTAAAAAAATTTTGATTAATCTTTTTTTATTATGACAGTGACAAGAATCTTATATAAGTTAATGATTTGGAACCATTTCTGTTATTTACTTAAACTTATGTGTTCTTTCTCATTCATGTACTTGAACATACAGTTGGTGTTAGTTTCGCAGCCATCGGAAGAAATTTGAATATTGTTAGAAAGTGACTATGAAAACGAGAGCGCGTTTTTAAATCCATTTATTAATGCAGTTTGCATAAATTTTATTAAATCTTACCAAAAGTGAATGGGTAATTTATTTATCTTTGTTTTAAAATAAAGTCGCATCATTGCTCTGAAACTCGTTCAATTGTATTGATTTTGATGAGACTTTAAAGTTATTCTATTTAAGATCATGTTACAATATTAAGTTTACTGTTAGAAATAGTATGGCAAATAGAAACGAATAACGAAAGTGGCAAGGATTGGGGCGCTGTAGCCATCTTTTTATTATTTACAATTATGCTGATTGTTTTTTTTTTTTAATTGCTTTGAATTAAAAGCACAAAAATTCCTAAAAGTTTTTCTTATCATTTTAATGTGAAATCTTGTATTTTTTGTGCTTTTTTGTATTGGTTATAATATTCTGTTTAAAAAACTGTGCTATAGGATGTAAATAATCTAATTTAAGTTTTTTTATATTTCTTTTGAAGATAAAAATCAAGTTTTCGCTGCTAATATTCCTTATTCTGCAATTGCCGAAGAACTTATCCATGAGTCTGCTGTTCAAATCCCAGAAGAGAAAATACAACTGCCAGAAAATTCGCAATTAAAAACGATCGCAACTCTAAATATTGAAAACAATACAACAAACATTACCGACGTGAGTTCAACTCATCCCCACGATGATGGTCATGAACAATTAGAGTCCGACAGAGAAGTAGGTAGTAGTATTGCACCTCTTCTAAATGAAGAACACTTAAATTCATTTGAACACACCGTTGATTTGAACAATGATATATTCACGAATTTCCAGGAGAGAGCAGAAAATAAGGTTTTCCCTGATTTTGTAAATTCTCATCGTGAAAATACTATATTAACCGAAAATCTAGAAGAATCAATACGTAATTCTGTTAGAATTGAAATAGAAAAAAAATTAGATTCATCACCTCTATTGGCGATTCTTAAAGATTTACCAGATGCAGAAATTCGGAAAACTCTTACAGCCGACATTATGTCTTTAGATGAAGATATTTTTGACAAAAATGTTATGTTATTACAATTCGCCAATGAAGGTAATTCTTTATATAAGCTACAAAACTTGTGTATTTAATACTTTTTGACAATTTGTATATTTATTTTAGAAAAATCGGAACCAGAACCTGAAAATATTTCGGAAGTAAAAATAGAATCCATGGAAAATATTTCAAAAATGGTGGAATCGAATAATATAAAAACCGTAAATCCTACAGGTGGTACAAATTTGATGATCCAAGAGCCTAAAGCAACTAACCATCAATCTATTATAGATATAGACTCATCTTCAACATTGTCTTCAAATTCTATGGAAGTCGAACAACACTCAGGTGAATTTTCAAAAGTAGCAGATCCTGAAAAACTTTTAACAAAATCTTCAAAAACTGTCAGTTCCTCATTGATATTTTCATCAGAAAATAATTCTTCGTTGAATTCATGTGACAATATCAAAACGACAGAAAATGATCTAATTGAAAGTATGAATCAAGAACTAAGCGAAAATATAAGTAATCTTGAAGAAGTAGATCTCCAAGCTAAAGCTAATTCACACGCAAGCAATTTTTCCATTTTTATCGCTGATGAAACTGACGACAATGCGTTATCCGTAGTATTGAATGAGACATTTTCTACTTTAGAATCATATTCTGGAGAAGAAAACCCCATACATATTGAAGAAAATATTGAATTAACGACTGAAGAACAAGTGGAGATAATTACTGTGCTACCTGAAGAATCAGAACATATAGTTGTTAAAAAAGTATTAGATGTTGAAGGAATTTTTGATGATGTTTCAGAAACAACGTTAAACCCATTGAAACAGCAAGAACAAAACACAGATATCCAATCCAATGCTGTGGACGAACGCAAATCGATTAGACAAAACAAAGAAGAGCAGCTTCAAAAAACCAAAGTGTACGATGATCAAAACCAGGAATTTAATACCAAAGGAGAATATCGTACGGCAAAATTAGTGTACGAACATCAAAACGTAGAAATAAACAGCAAAGAAGAGGTTCATGAAGCAATATTAGTGCAGAAGGATCAAAACATGGAACTAATCATAGAAGATGATCATAAAACAAAATTAGTTCACGAAGATCAAAATCCGGAACAACACAATGGAAACGCAATTAAACCGCTAATGCCCAAAGTACAATCATCTCATAAAGATGAGCTATCAATTGGTTTAAGTAATAAAAATCATAAATATTCAACACATGAACAGCAAGCACAACATCAACAACATCAGTCCTTTTCCGAAAATGAAGAAGAAGAGTCTAAATTACGACTCAAAAATTTGCAAATTCATCTTAAAAATACAGAAAATCCATTAAATGCGGAAAATAAATCCACATACGACAATGCTGCAACATTCTTTGAAGCCTTTCTACCCCGAGATTCTGGACAAACATTCAATAATAATTTAGCTGATGAATTGTCGGGCATTGGAAAAGCTTTGCCCATATCAATAAGCGATGGATCTAACAGATCTACCATAATTGTTCTTTTAAGCTCAGGTACGGCACTTCTTTTCGTCATAATATCCTTAACCATTTTCCTGATATCATTCCAAAGACAAAATGGTACTTTGGATATTGAAATGCAAGAACGGAATTGTGGCAAAGATAATTTAGACGAAGAAGACGTTGAGACGTTTTCTAAATTACTGGCAGTGGAACTTCCATATTCTGTAGCTTTAGCCTTAGATGATACTGAGGAATGCCTCTAGCGAGTGTGGGTTTTTAGTCCTCAAAACAGAAATATTAAATACCGTATTATGTAAATATTAAGAACGTTGAGATTATAACTTTTAAGTTTAAAATATTGCTGCTTATCGCTACGTATCACATTGGCTTACTGCTGACTTCGAATATTAAATTTCGAAAATTATGCAATTGGCTGGCTAATTGCGGAAATTGACTGATATCTTATTAAATTCAAACAGGGTTCTTCTCTGTAATTCGATTCAAAACTATTATTCGAATTCGATAAATTTTATTCTTTCGTATTTGAAAATTGTTAGCATTTTTAGCTTCGTATGTCAAATCATGACATGTTTGCAACACATTAAGAAAAAATATTATACATTCTGTCCAGAAAGTGTTTTGACATAATAAAAATGTTATTGCTTTGAATTTTACGTTCTCCTTTTTGTTTTAATTTTTTTTATTTATTCCATATTATTTATGTATTTACCAACTAACAGTTACAAAAGTAGACAAAATTAAAAGTAAGTATGAATATTATATTATATTTCTTTAACACTTAATGGTATTATGTTATGTGTGTCTTTAAATTCCTCAAAAAATTGTTTTTGTTTCATGTGTTTAAAATTGAACCTCTGATTGTTTAAGTAGATATTATTTTATATTTGTGTTGTTTACCAGTTAAACCCATAACCAGTGCGAAACTTGGTGGAACAATTTCACCTTTCTCAATACTTGTTGAATCTTCATCGTCATCTAACAAACGAAATCTGTTGACATTAGAGCCAAGAGTTCTGGGTTCTTTAAATCTGGAATTATTTCCCCAAAATTTTTTCCGTTTACCAGCCATGGGAAGTTTTATAAATTAATAAATTGATATATTTAATATAAATTAACAACTGATACCGTAGTAAATACAATTGATGTTTTCTGAAATACAATTGATACTTTCTGAAATTTAATTGATGTTTTCTGAAATCCAATTGATACTTTCTGAAAATCAATTGATATTTTCTGAAATACAACTAGAAAAGTTGTAGTCAAACTATAATATATATTGTGCAATACCTGTTATATTGAAGAGTCGGAGTAAGTAGCTTTGATCATCGACTCCGCAACCCTGCTCTGGGCAGGTATGTCGAACACTTTCCTACAGTTGCAAATAAGCCAAGACCATACCACTTACGCGCTGTAAATAAGATTACACTACAAAAGATCGGGATTTTTTTGCGCAATTTCTTATTTGTGCGATTTCTCTTGTTTTTTTTTTATACGATATATGCAAATTTTCAAATTACATATACCGTATAAAAAAAACGCACAAATTAAAATAGCACAAAGATAGACCACACAAAAACAGGTTTGAGTGTAGTTGGAATTATATTTCGACTTTCCACAGCTTTTAACGGCTTTCTACGTACTCTCATCATAGAAAAGCATCATTTGCGTCTCATGGCATAATATGACGTCATCCCCGTAGTCATCAGACTTGGACATGTGTGTTGTAGCAAAAGAATCTCTTTGTGTTGTAAGCAAAAGTTTTTTTTATGAATACTCGTTCATTTTCAAGACCTGTCTTACTGTTTCGAGAGACAATCATTTCTGAGATTAGAGACAATCATTTCTGCAAGTTCCCTAGTAGAAACTATCGAGTTTTCATCTACCTTTCTTCGGAAAAGGCGATATACTCTCTCCAAAATCTTACATGGGCGCCCACTTGAAGGTTCATGTTCGAGTCTACCTTCGTTTTCCGCGCGATTAAAAAGATTACAAGCCGTCTGTGTTGTGAAAGAACGCATTTCGGATAATTTTTGCACTGTTTTCCCGTGATTGATTGTGGTTGTAGCAAACCAACTGATGGTCTTTTGTCAGACATTTTAAATACAATAAAACTCAGCTTTTTATGATGAAAGCATAAATAATTTTTAATAATTTTAGATTAGAACATAAGTTACCAAAATAGTAAAGCCGATCACACACTTTCTTGATAACAAGATTTTTGTGTCTCTTCTTTGTTTGTTCTCGTTCCACACCTTATTTTCAGTTCCTTCCATCTTTGTTAGAAATAATAAAAACGTAAAAAACGTAAATTAAATAAAAACGTAATAAAAACGTAAATTAAAACAAAAAAGAGTACTATGTTTTTAAATGTAAAAGTCAAAACAACAAAATTTTTACTATATCAAAACACTTTCTTGACAGACTGTATGTCTTTGGCTCTGTTCATTTACTTTCCCAGTAAAAATCAGTACAAACAGAAATTTCAGAGAGTAAGAAAAATTAGTTCTCGAAAACATAAATATCCAAAATAGTAAACGAACAGCAATTTATAAGAATTTGCAAGTTCATAGAAACATCTGATTGTAAACACATTTGAAAGTGAAGAAGAATAGAAACTCTAAATTAAAAAAATAAATATACCTTAATTAGAATTTATTTTATTTAACATGTACAAATATTCATTGAAATTAATATCATTACCTATTGATTTTGAAAATATACATTTATTATGAAGGAAATTTACAGATGCACATATTTTTTTTGGCAGGAACCGGTTTTAAAAGATTAAAATTAATGAAACCTGGTTATGTGAATACTTACTTTCTTCTTCTATCGTCAATTTCCTCAGAATTATTATTTAAAATGTTTGCACAAAAATAGATTTGTAGTATTTTTGCTTTATTTACCACAAAACGCAATCATATGTTTTTTTCTTGCTTGCTAATTCTAGGTGGCAAAAATATTTCCAGTAAAAACTAGCAAGTTTTCAAAAAATTAACTGTCACTTTACGCTTTCATTAGTTCTCTTTTACTGGGTTTTTGAAGTGAACAAACAGGATCCAGTAAATTTTGTGATAATTTGTACAAATTATTACAAATTATCACGTAAACGAACAGAGCTTATTTATTTTCTTTTCGAAATGAAAATTCAATTCAAAAGCTTTTTCTTTCCGAATCGCGTTACAGAGTAACTTTCATGATTGTAATAGAGTTTATTATATACCTATACCACTTTGTGGTCAGAATGATTATCTAAGTTGGTTTATAGATGTCCGTTCGTCTCTGTGTCCATGTAAACCTCTGGCGCATGAATTCGGTACGGTCCGCTCAAGAACGATCGGTATTAAAATTGGAGAAAATCGGTTGATGTTAAGATGTAGCCCCTATACAAATGTACCCTATCACTTAGACCTCAAAAAGATCCAAATATATACATATAACTTGGTCAAATTTAGTATATACAGTTCTGTGCAAAATAATAGCCTTTTTTGATTTCTTAAAAATTGTGAAACTATTATTATTATTATTATTGTTTATTGAAATTCTAGCACAACAAGAACGAATTCTTATAAGTTATAGTGCTAGATTAAAAATGTGTCACAATTTTGTTAATACAGATTCAGAAGTTATATAATTATCTTAAAAAGTATTAGATATTAAATATTAAATATACAATTTAAAATATATAGAGTAAAATATTAACATTTATAAACATTTAATAAAAACAAAAAATTTAATAATCATATAGTATTATTTTTAAATTTTTAAATTGTTAGATTTCTTTAATGATTTAATATAGTTTTAATATAGTTTTAACAGTTCTTGTTTAAAAAGATGTATGTTGCTAATCGATTGAATATTATTGCGCAAGTTGTTCCAAAGACGGGATGTATAGACAAAGAATTGACGTTCAGACTGCATATAATGGAATCTCGGTTGAATAAGCTTGTAACCCCGATTTGACCTTGCAAACGTTAAATACATATTTAGTTAAGAATAAATATACTTCTTTTTTAATAATAAAAAAAACTACAAAATTCTTTTCATTAAAATCGGTTCCATAAAAATTTAAAAAATCCTTTGAAAAATTTATTTTCTGTGTTTTTATTGCAATTTTAAATTGTGATTGCCTGTAATTGCTGTAATTGTTGTGGTCGTTGTAGTTGTAGCATTTGCTTCATGAGTGTATATGTATGGTTATACTCCACGTCTCATACTAGCTTAACCCGGTTTTTATACCCTCCACTCCAGTGTGCAGAGGGTATATATAAGTTTGTCATTCCGTTTGTAATAATTAGAAAAAAAATTTTGGACCCCATAAAATTTATATATTTGTGATCCTTATAACAACCGGAGTTGATATAGCGATGTCCGTCTGTCCGTCTGTGGAAATCACGATGACGGCATCAATCGGGCAGCTAGGGTGCTCGTTGGCATAAAAAATGATTCATTAACATCCTGAAAAGTTTGCTATTTAAAATCGTCCAAATCGGTCGATTAGGCCCCGAGATTTGAATGAAGAACTAAAAAAAGTCTTGAAAAAAAATAATTTTCTATGTTGTTCTTGTCAGGATCACGCCCTCAATAGTGCAGCTACAGTGATCATTTTTAGTGAGAATGATTCACCAAATTCATGGAAAGATTTCTACTTCAAAAATCATTAAAATCGGTGGAACAGGTTCAGGGAAATCTCTGAAAAAGTAAAAAAAAAAATTAAAAACATGATATTTCTATATTCTTGTTGTTATTCTAAATGTTGCATTGTTTTCATAGCTGGACTTGTTGTTTTTGTGGTCGTTATGGTAATAATATAACAAAAACAAACCCTTTGTACATTTTTTTTTATCAACTCTGGTAGATAAATTTAAAAGTTTCCATTGTTTTGGCATCACTAAAAAAATATGTTAGATCATTTCTGTCATTGCCACGAGCCTGTCTGCAAAATTTCAGATCGATTGGGTCACGGTAAAGTGGTTAAAATCGATCCAAAATTTTTTCGACAAGCAGACACGAGTTAATATAAAGGGAGTAAAAATTCACCAACATCTAAAGCAAATAATGCTAAAATACCTAGTTGTTAATAAAAAAAAACAATTGGGCAATTCACAGTGGGTAATGTATCGTTGTATCGTGTATCACTTTACAATAGTGTAAAATTGTTGTTGGTAATTTTCACTGAAAAATCTGATACACGATCCAACTTCATTTGCTATGTTTAGTAAATGTTGTATATAATAACATATCAGTTCCAAGTGAATGCCAGTTTTTATGAAAAAGAAAAAACAAATACATAGAATTTTATCAGCATAAATAATTATAAAATAAAATATGGCAAATAATGCAAATAACGCAAATCATCGATAAGTTTATTTATATAAAAATTAATGTTTATATTTTTTTAGTATGTATTTTCTCTTTCCGTACCAACCAAAACATTTAATATTTTTTTTTCATTATAAATTAAAATGCAAGAGGTACGTAACTAAAACTCCAGGGTATATCTCACGACCAAAAAGCAAACACTGACAAGTGTTTTCTCTTATACAAAATAGCAGAAGCGACGAAGCGATCTTTCCTCGTTGGATCGAAAATTACTAAAGAAAGCATTTTACAATATGAAAATACAACTGAGTGTTCACAACAAATGTATTGTGTATTTCAATACAACATACAATATACAACACCTGTTGTGAATTGCCCAAATGTAAATTTAGCAAAAAAATTTATGTATTAATTTATTTAAAGAGAAAAACACAAAAATAACGTTTGATGTTGTATTTTTTGTGTGTAATATTTAAATATACATACATACACATATTAAATAATACAAATAATATACATATATTATATATATGTATGTATGTATGTATATTCATAGTAACTGCATGTTAGAAATAAATCGGTTATTTTATTTACATAAAATTCTGCAGTATTTTGTTGTGGGGAAAATACATTTCTTTTGCATTAACAGAGTGTCACTTCATTTTGCTCAGCGTGACTATGCCACAGTAGATGGCGCCATAATTTTTGTTTGTTCTAATTAGCTTTGCAATAGTTATTTCTATTTTAACATGAATGTTAATATTTTCAACTAGATATCATACAGAACAATGTTAAGAGTATACACGGGCTGGTCTTTTATTTCATACGTTTTTTCATTATTCTTTTACAAATATGAACATAAGTTTGGCATATTAAAGGTGCTATTACATGATGTGTTTTTTACATATGTACTGTCATTTTTTTTATCCATATGAAAATCCTCATGTCTGTCAAAATTGTCTTTTACATACGACTCATAATTTTTGCTATCACACGTGCATATGTAATTCCGTATGACATAACCTCTAAATGTAAACAACAGCTTATTTAATTTGTGAATTTACAAAAATTTATTGTGAAAAAAAAGTTATATATTTTTTAATTGTTAATTAATATTGAACAATTTATTTTTCTTTCAATATTAATCTTTATAATTTACTCTGTTTTTCTTTCGCCACAAGCAGTGTTGTATTTTCATATGTTTGTCATGCAAAAATAGAACCTGTTCTAATTGAAAAATGTACATGTGACTTTCCTCATGTATTGTACATAAACAATGTTTCATATGTATCACACGATGTGTACAACTTTTGTAGCACCTTAAGGTGCTATTACATGATGTGTTTTTTACATATGTACTGTCACCTTTTTTATCCATATGAAATTCCTCATGTCTGTCAAAATTGTCTTTTACATACGATTCATAACTTTTGCTATCACACGTGCATATGTATTTCCGTATGACATAACCTCTAAATGTAAACAACAGCTTATTTAATTTGTGAATTTACAAAAATTTATTGTGAAAAAAGTTATATATTTTTTAATTGTTAATTAATATTGAACAATTTATTTTTCTTTCAATATTAATCTTTATAATTTACTCTGTTTTTCTTTCGCCACAAGCAGTGTTGTATTTTCATATGTTTGTCATGCAAAAATAGAACCTGTTCTAATTGAAAAATGTAAATGTGACTTTCCTCATGTATTGTACATAAACAATGTTTCATATGTATCACACGATGTGTACAACTTTTGTTGTGGGAAAATTTGACAGTACATATGTAAAAAACACATCATGTAATAGCACCTTTAACTTTTTGTTGTCTTTACAAAATAGAGTTACCGAGTTCGTCAATGAGTTTTTTGCTTACAAAACAGTTCTACATAGTTATATAGAACTATTATTCTGCTTTACCTATAAAATATCTGATTGCGATTACATCTAATTTTTAAAAATTGTTTATAATTAATAAAGCATTATTATTCACATAAATACAAAATTTCACTTTTTAAATTTTCCATTCAAATTTAAGAAAATATCAATTATAATAAAAACGGAAAATAAAATTTCCAATTATAAATTAGAAAATATTAATTGAATTTCAGAAAATCATATCAAAACGTCGGAAATAATTATTTTAAATTTAGAAATATGTTTACATTTAAAAATGTTTACATTTAAAAAAAATATTGCCATTCAGGAGATATTAATAACTTTTCAGTAACGCGATTCAGTAACTTCTTTTAACGATAGTCGAATCGTAAAAAAAAAAAGAAAATTGCAAAATTATCAGTAAAATTTTTAAACGATATTCGCTATTGTTAAAGTCAGCTGTTGTTGTTATCTAAACGACAACCATTTTTGTGTTGTTTATTCAATCGATAAAAACTTAAATTTTTAGGTTGAAATGTCGTCATACATAAATAAAAATCATGAAATAGTGAAAATATTTTGCTTTAATTAAAAAACTTTTTTATATAAATAAAAAAATTAAATAGCATATTCAATTCATTATTTCATTTTCAAATAAATAAACAGAAATATTAGTAAAAAAATAAAGATATTAAACATAAACATAAAATCATCCTGTCAAACACCAAGTAATTTGTTTTTTTCTATTCTTCTTTGTGTTTTTCGCTTATTTTGACAGAGATGCCACTCCTTTACAATTTAAATAAATAGAAAAACAGATTTGTCGATATTAATTTAAATTCAATGAATTTAAGAAAACCTCAAATGATATTTAAGAATTGCTAAATAAAAATTGTTACATAAGTAAACGTAATTTTACGAGAATGTTATTTTTTATATATAAATTTTCACAATTTTTTTTGGATGAAAATTTGAAGTTTTTCAGAAAATAAAGATAACATTAAATTATTTTATTTAAAATGTTTGGGACTTTTCGTTTTTTGCGTTTTTCATCCCTAATTTGATTATTTATTATTATAAATTTATTCTCTATGTTTTCAAAATATGGCAATATTTTAAAAAAAGTTGAGAGAGCTTTTTTTTTTTTTTGGTTATTATTTTGTTACTCCATCCGACCTATACGGCCACAATGAAGAAATATTTGGCCAGTTAAAAGAAGCTATACAGCCATCTCCAATTAGCACGATTTAATGCATATAGCCACTCTACACAACCATTACCTTTGCAATGGAGGTTAGGGCGAGCTATTTAATTAGCAAAAACTAAATTAAACGAGAAGTTATGTCATATAACCGGAAACGCATGCATATAGGTATATAACCTAAATGCATGCCGATCAGCAACCACGATGACCAAAAAGCAAACACCGAAATAAATCCGAAATAATAGAAAAGACGAAAACCAACCCAAAGAATTTTCTGAAATAATTTGGTATTAAGTTTAACAAATTGTTTACTTTTTCCAATATTTTGTTTACATTTATTATCAATACTCAAACCGAGGTGGAGGGTATCAAAGATTCGGCACAGCCGAATTTAACACTCTTACTTGTTTTTTAAACGATTTACCGATATAAATTTAAAAAATCGCCAATATGAAAGTTAAATTTTCATAATTTTTAGATTATGACTACGTTATCAGTTTTTCTTTTAAGAATTCTAAAATTAAAATTATAGAAAAATTCCATATTACAAGTTTCTTCATTTGAAATTTTCCTAATTTATATTTTTTTATACAATTGATCATGTTTTGATGAATCCAAGATATTTGTTTTGTATAAAAACTCTGCGTTTAGATTGAATATTTTCAAAGATTGTTATAGAATCATCGCAAATCTAAGAAAGCTTAAGAAAAATTCATAAAAAATATTTCCCATAGACTTTAAACAATAGACCTTGCTTTAACCCTAGAACACACACCCGGCTACAAATGTATACACTTGCAACTTTGCAGTGCTGTAACTCAGGAACGGCTTAACTTAGGGCATAGAGATTTCGAATCTAGGAAATATAAGTAATTTCTAATCTTTTAAAGGTTATTTGATCAGTGGTGCGGATAAGTGGTTCAGGAGCTACGAGCTTCCAAAGTCGACACGTAAACACACACCGGGATACGTTTGTACCAGTTTATATCCATATACTATATACGCTGCAAGAGCCGTTATGTCCTACATGTTGAAAAATAATGACAATGGCCAACGCTTCGTCTGTCGTTGTGTAGGATATTCACTGAACAATTGGCCCACCCTTGGTCATGTTATAAAATTCTATGATTTCAGGCTTCCCACCCCCAGCTATATTGCCATCATATGTTGCGGGTCGGATAAGCCACTCAAAATTTTTCGAAGTCAACGACCAAAAAAAATTTTGCGTGGCGGAGGTTTAACGAAGAGCCTCGAATGGTATCCGGGAGTGCTTTGTCCGCCCATGGATCGGGCGAAGAAACCAGTCCCCATAGTATATTGTTTTATTTTTTTAGTGTTAAGAGTTTGGTTAGTATTTTTTTTTATTTTTTTTTGTTTGGTTAGTTGGGTTAGTGGTGTTAATTTTTTTTTGTTTTGCTGGTCCCTAACCATGTAAAGGAGGGGGCTCCTAAAAATTTATTGGAGCGAACTGAACTCCTGCCCCATGTCCTAGTTCTTAAAATCTCATTGGTAATTATGGGCAAACCTGAACCAATGCGGCAGAGCTACACCGCAGTTTGCCCCATCTTGCTCATTTTGTGTTCGAACCTGAAAATAAAGAAAAGATGATGTAGAGAAAAAGTGTACTGAATGTTTTTTTTTGGAACGATACTTTGCATTTGGATTAAATACTTACCTGTAGCGTTTATCCTCGTCTTTGGCCCAGTAGAGTAGGAAATCTGCAATAGAAAGAAAAATGGAAACGAATTAATGTGTATACTTACTTGTAGGCGGTGGCCATGTTGTTGTTAGAAGGCTGAAAACAGAAATGAAAATAATACATTAATAGGATGATTGACCCAACAAACCTTAGTTTTACCAAAGGAAAATACTCACCTGCATTGCTATGAGGTCGTCCGAAGTCGCAAATTTGCCGGAAAATCTGTAAATAAAATAGAAATAAAAAATAAGTATATTTTTTATAATGTACATACTTACGTGTGTTTGTGAATTTATATGAATGAGAAGAAGACAGACATATGTTATGTGTGTGTAGGGTTTACATAGAAAGATAGTGAAAAAATTGGCAATGCGGAAAAAATTTGTAAAATAGTAAAACGCAGCGTTGGATATTACATTGAAGAACGTAAAATTTCAAATAAGGTAAATTGATTTTGTTTTGAAAATTTTAAAAGTAATAACCGTATCGAAATTGATGATAGCCTGGTAGGTTGGGAATAGTTTGTGACGGTTTTTCGTGGGACGGAGGAGATATAAAAAGGGGGAAAGGTTAAATCAAGGTTGGTTAATGTATTTAAATGTATAAATTCTGGAAAAAGATAGATTGTGGTTTAACAAATTAATAATATAATATTTAAATAAAAGATGGAGTATTGGCGGGATTAGAGCAATTGGTATATATTATTAAAATAAAAAAAGATGGAGCTTTGGCGGTAAGGTTGCAATATATAATGTATAAATAGATAACGTTAAGGTAAATAGAGATTTGGAAGGTTGGAAAGAACATCAAAAACTTAGAACAGCGAAGGTATTGTTTTAAAAATATTAGAATTCAGGATCAAGTCGTATGCTAACAAGAGAGGTCGGAACAAAAGTAAACGGCCACAGTGCAGTGTAAAGTGTAAAAGTGAAAAAAAAAAGAAATCAAATATAAAGCCTGGCTACATCACTAGATACGGAAGGGAGGATATTCCAACCAGAGGCTGTTGACATTTAAGCCTGTTTGTAAAATTCAAAGGACGGCGGCTGTGAATGGCGGCCGGCAGTTTGTCTTGTGTTCCGGAATCATCACCAAAGCTAAGTCCATGGTAGCCAGGTATTTTGAAAATTGTATTTTTTAGTTCCTATGTACGTATCTACCAAATGAAAAAGGCGTGATTAAAGTCATCTTTAAGTATTATTTACGGTGTTTTAAAGCGGAAAGGAAATATTTATATTTTTATAAAATAAAGCGATAACGAAGGTAGATGGAGAATTGTGATTGATATTGTTACATACGCATATACGAGCAATAACTCAAAGAAACAAACGCTAAAAAGATACAAAAGTAAAAAAAAAAAAGATATATACGTGTGAAGTTATTTTGATATTAAATATTTATTTTTTTTATTGAAAATGGAAAAGATTTAAAAATAGAGAATATATGAAAAGTTGAAATGTTATTATAGTATATTAGTCTAAGTAGTGTTTAAGAATTTAATTTTTGGTTTGTAGTAATTGTTGATGTATATAAAGTATCCATATAATCATAGAGTGTAGGGGTTGAGGTAAAGTCAGCGCCGTAAAAAAAGCAAAAATGTTGTAAGCCTGAAAGTAAATTAGAAAGGGAAATTTTTATATATATTGCAAAAAAAAAAATAAAGATAAAGATATAATTAGTTCAGTTAGGGGTGCACATCTTCAGCGCGGTAGTAAAATAAAGGTGAAAGAAATCTAGTATCCTCAGGGAGCTCCCTTAGGTATAGGATGATTTAGAGCGGCTTCAGAAAGAAAAATCTGAGATAAATGAAGAGATTTGGACCCTGTATAAGAGAAAAAAAAAGTTTTTTTTTGGTGAATTTAAACAATGCATATATATGAAAGTAAAGTTTCAAAAATATAAAGTTTTGTTTAAGTAATAATTAAATTAAATAAAAAGAAAGGCGTCTAGGAAAAAATTGTAAAAAAATAAGTTCATAATTAATAAGGATGGTAAATGTATAATCAAATGTTTTTTTTTAATTGTGTATATTGTTTTATTTTTTTTCTATAATAATATTAATAATAAGAACTAATAAATGTTAAGCATAAAAAGAAATGAATAGTTTAGGATTTATAATAATAAATAATGTAAAAACTTAAATGAAAAGAATTTGAGTGTGGATAATGTTGGCTTAATTTTCTGAAGGGATAATGGCAATAGTGGGTAAGTAAGAGGAGGGAAGGTCGAGTGGATTTAGGGGTCGTGTGAAATATTAATTGTGGCAATTATACGACTACGGTAGGGTGGGCGAAAAGGAGCGAACATCTGTCTCCTATGTGTTGTGTGGTGATTTGTTAGTTAGGTAAAGTCAGTTTTTTTTGTGTGTGTTTTAAGCAAATGATTTTTTTTTTGTGTGTGAACGTACGGCCGGTGAGAGGGTTGGGACCTCCTGGGTGAGTCTAAAATTGAGCTAGTCGCGAGCCTCATCGGTCCAAAAACGGTTCATAACATAAATGGCGCCCAAACAAATTTCGGAATTATAAATTGAAATAGCATGTAAAATCACCTATACGTGTTAACGATAGCCCAATAGATAGAACCAAAAATAGCCCAAAGAAAAAATCGTGGATCTTAATCTCAAAATTGGAGTTTTTATAGCCACCAAGGGTAGAAATCTTATGGTGTAATAAATAATCGAAAAAGAGAGATTTTAGAGAAACGAATATTCTACAGATTCAAAAGGAAACAATTAAAATAGCTTAGAAGATAACTTAAGGTCTCTAATTGTATTTTTAGTAGTTTTCATTTTTTTTATAAGTAAATGGTAAAGTGTTATAGGTTTATATTTTGTTTAAATGTTGGTGTTAAGAGTTAAGTAATACTAGATAGCCTCTCGTGATAATAGATATTTCGAGGTTAGATGTATCAAGTGTTATTTATGTCTGTTTCGTAATCTCGCTTCAGTAATTGATTTCAAAGTTGAAGTACGAAAAGTCACATTAATAAACAAAAATAAAAAATTTTTAAATGTTGAGAAGTAAATTGTCTGAAGCCACACAACAACAAAAAAAAAAAAAATAATAATAATTATATTCGCTAGACCTCCGATACGACCCATTATTGCCAAACCCAAACATATAATAAAAAAGTTTGAAGAAGTTAAGAGTTATCATAAAAATTTGTGTTTTGTACTTAAAAGAGATTTTATGAACTTTTAAATACAATCTAAAAAAAAAAATTTTTTTTTTTTACTAAGTGAAATATAGATTTAAGCGGTATTCAATTTACATTATTAGAAATATTTGAATTATTTGTTAAGTTAAATATTAAAATATAGGGTTAAGATATTATTTTCTTTTGAATTATCGAATTATATATAGGTATATTAGTGCTAATAACATTTAAGTTTTTGGAGTACCGGTAGAGTTTTTTTTTTTTGCTTGTGGA
Source organism: Cordilura impudica (assembly GCA_963682025.1). Taxonomy (NCBI): domain Eukaryota; kingdom Metazoa; phylum Arthropoda; class Insecta; order Diptera; family Scathophagidae; genus Cordilura; species Cordilura impudica. Next base: position 202,211,595 of record OY821517.1, on the reverse strand, counting down.
AATAGATTTTTAATATATTTGATTTCTTTTATTGAAAGCTTGATACTGAAGGGTGCGATTATTTTTGTTTTGTTTGCGAGTTCAGGTATTTAGGTCACTAGTTTTTTTTGTTGTAATTGGTGTAGGTGGATATGAATAATAATCCCCACGAAACCAGGTCAAGGAAAAGAAACCGACAAGTAAAATTTGACTTAAACCGATCTACACCTCAGGTTGCTGAAAAGGTTCAGAAACCGAACACACCAATACTCCCAGTATTTAAAGTCAAAAGAAGTATGGAAATGTCACAGGAGGAAAATATTGAACCACAAATTGAAGATAGGTCTGCCACGATAATGCGAGGGAACCACCAGCATACGCAGGGAACATTGCCAAGCGGTAGGACAGCTCAGGGTAGCTCGAATAGTGGACAGCAAAATAGAGGTACTGACGATTTAGGTACTATGCAAATTTCGGTAATGAGAATGATAGAGCAAGGGGTAGGTCCTCAATTGTCTGAGATTAGAAGGGCAATGTCGGAAATAACCGATACGGTTAGTCGGTTGAGTCTGGTGGTACAACATACTCAACAAGAAAATGTCCGATTAGCTAATTTCAACTTACCAAGCAGTTCGGGAATCTCTCGACAAAGATCAGCACCAATGGATATGTCCGGTGTAAATGTGCAATCTGACCATTCATCCAGGGGTTCTTCAATTTGCGGCGAAGGTAGTGTAAACCCCGATCAGATAAAAATCCGCGTTGACAAGTGGGGCTTACAATTCGACGGAAATACCAGCCATCTTGCCATCGAGGACTTTATTTTCCGCCTGGAGACGCTCCAAAGGCAATATGGTATACCATGGGTGGAAGTATTGCGCGATTTTCACCTATTAGTAGTGGGACAGGCGAAAAGGTGGTACTGGCTTTTAGCACAGGCGAACGATATCACGTCAGCTGATAAGTGGCCCACTTTGAAAATGGCTTTATTGCAGCAATACCAATCCACGAGATCCAGCTTTGAGCTCATGAGGGATATGGTTGAAAGAAAGCAATTGCCTGGCGAATCCATCGACGATTTTTTTCATACGATGAACACGTTGAGGTCACGACTTAGTATGCCTATGCCAGAGTATGAAATGATTAAAATGATTAAAAGAAATTTGAGGGAAAGCATAGGAAAAATAGTTTACCCAATGGCCATTTCTTCTGTAGAACAACTGCGGATAGAGTGCGTTGAGGCAGAAAAGACGTTTCTGCGTAAGGATGTCCGGCCTTTCTCTCAAATGCCAATGAGCAGATTTCCCAAAAACGTGAGCGAAGTCGTGGAGAAGCCTGATGACCCACACGTATATGCGGAAGATAATTATGAAGAACTGGCTGCGATGAGGTTCAACAACAGCGAGCTACAACCCAGACGCAATCCACTGAGATGCTGGAATTGTAAACAAGAAGGCCATGTGTTTATGGACTGTCCAGTGACCGAAAGGACCCTGTTTTGTTATAGGTGTGGAAAACCCGACGTCATTTCTCCAAAATGTCCAAATTGTAAGGGGAAGTATTTTCAGAGGGGCGATGTAACAGCGGGGAACCATCGTTCATCCGAGAACCCGCCGATTCATCCGCAATAAATCCTGAAAAGGTAAAAATAATAAATTTAATAAAAGAAGCAAAACACCATAATAAAATCATCCCACAGTTAAGACATGAATACACGCTTGAAGAGAGAAAAATCAATTACGACTGCGTAAGAAATAAAATATTCAATAACGAAATACAAAAGATAAATAAAATATCCAACAGAATCCTAAAATTAAGGCAAAAATTTTCGGCTAGAAAACATAAAAGGAGACTTGTTTTAGAAACTATAAAGAAGATGAATAACAGGAAAATAGACCCTCGAGTTTTTGCCGACGTTGAGATTGGCGGTATACTAGTTAAAGGTCTTCTTGATACGGGAGCTTCAGTAAGTTTGCTAGGTAAAGGATGTAGGGAATTTGTTAGCCAGCTAGGCGTACCAATAGTCCCGATATTTTCTGTTATATCCACAGCTGGAGGGCAGCAACATAGGTTATTAGGGAAAATAAGTGTAGAAGTTAAATACAATAACCAAGTTGAAAATATTGAATTTTACCTTTGTCCTGAGCTTGAACAATATCTTTATTTGGGAATTGATTTTTGGAAGGCGTTCAAACTGGCTCCGAACATAGTAAGCGTGTGCGAATTAGATATTCAGAAGATCCAAGAAGAGTATAAGGTAGAAAATCACAAATCCAACCCTCATACGTTGACAACAACGCAGCAACAACAACTTAATGAAGCGGTGAAATCATTTCCGGCGTTTGAAACCCTTGGTTTAGGCTGCACAACGTTGGAAAAACATTCTATAGAGCTTGTAGAGGGGACAGTGCCCGTGAAGGATAGATATTATCCCATTTCACCTGCGGTCCAAGAGATAACCTATAAAGAAATTGACAATATGTTAAAACTAAAAGTGATAGAAGAAAGCAATAGTCCGTGGAGTAATCGTACAACTGTAGTGAGGAAGCCAGGGAAAAGCAGATTTTGTCTAGACGCCCGAAAACTTAATAAGGTGACAATTAAAGACGCTTATCCCCTACAAAATATTGACGGCATACTCAGTAGGATTGATGAAACATATTATATTAGTAGTGTTGATTTAAAATTCGCGTTTTGGCAAATAGAGTTAGAAGAAGACAGTAAACCATTAACAGCTTTTACCGTAGCAGGTCGGCCACTCTACCAATTTCGAGTAATGCCCTTCGGATTATGTAATGCTGCCCAAAGATTATGCAGATTGATGGATAAGGTTATCCCACAACGTTTGAAGGATCATGTATTTATATATTTAGATGATCTATTGATTATTTCAGAGAAATTTGAAACACATATTGAACTGCTGAAAGAAGTCGCACAATGTCTGAAGGATGCAAATTTAACAATAGGTTTGCAAAAATCCCAATTCTGCTTTCAACAGCTAAAATATCTAGGGTTTATAATCGGCGGTGGGATGTTGAAGACGGATCCAGACAAAGTCCAGGCCTTAAAGGCAATATCTCTGCCAAAAACACCTCGAGAAGTTAGAAGTTTTCTTGGTACAGCAGGGTGGTACCGGAGATTTATTAAGGATTTTGCATCAATATCTGCTCCACTGACTGACACCCTAAGGAAAGCGAAGAAATTTGTTATGACTCCTGAGGCAAAAACAGCATTTGAAAATTTAAAAAAGGCATTAACATCCGCTCCTGTTTTACGGCATGCTGACTTCTCAAGAAGATTTTGGATACAATGTGATGCGTGCGATTATGGGATTGGAGCAGTTTTGTATCAACTCAACGATAAAAATGAAGAGCACCCTATAGCTTTTTACTCGCAGAAGCTAAACACCTGTCAAAGGAACTACAGTGTGACTGAAAAAGAATGTTTGGCAGCTGTGATGGCAGTAAAAAAATTCAGACCTTACGTTGAGATGATGCCTTTCACCATTGTGACGGATCATGCGAGTCTGAAATGGCTTATGACGCTTAAAGATTTGAGCGGGAGATTAGCCAGATGGTCGCTGCAGTTACAAGCATTTGATTTTGATATAGAACATAGAAAAGGGTCTGAAAATATAGTGGCGGATATGTTGTCCAGATTACCACAGGACGAGGTCGTTGAAGAAATTTCGACGGAAGAACTATTCGATTTTGAAACAACCGAATTTGAAAGTGAAGAATACGTCGATCTCAAAAACCACATAGAAAAAAATAAAGAAATGCTGCCAGATCTGAAAATAGATAATGGGATGATCTTCAAGAAAATGTATTGTGATCAAGGTGATGACAACGAATGCCAATGGAAGCTATGGATTCCTCCAAATATCACACAACCCGTAATAGAAAAAGCCCATGCCACATTAACAACAGCTCATGGTGGTGTAGCCAAAACGTTAGAAAGATTAAAACGTTTTTTTTACTGGCCAAAAATGACAGCCCAAGTAAAACTGTATGTTAAAAACTGCCAAATATGTAAAGAAACCAAATCTTGTAATCAGAATCTTAGACCGGAAATAGGAAATCAGGTGATTACTGACCGGCCATTTCAAAAATTGTATATTGACTTTTTGGGAAAATATCCACGATCTAAAAAAGGCAATTGTTATATCTTTATTGTGGTGGATCACTTTACAAAGTTCACATTTTTGAAAGCGATGAAAGAGGCGACCACAAATAATGTTATACAATTCTTGGTTCACGAAATTTTTCATAAATTCGGTGTACCCGAAATTATACATAGCGACAACGGTTCTCAATTTGTGGCAAAAGGATTCGAAACTTTAATGAAAACCTACAAAATCCAGCATATTCGAACCGCAGTGTATTCACCACAGTCCAATGCTTCTGAGCGTGTGAATCAATCTGTTTTATCAGCTATAAGAGCATATTTGGAAAAGGATCACAGAGATTGGGATCTGTACTTGTCGGAAATCGAATGTGCATTGAGAACTGCAATACACACAGCAACAGGTGTAACACCATTTTTTGCCCTATTTGGATACCACATGTATACAAGCGGAGCTGATTATAAGCTGAGCAGAAAATTATTATCGTTGACGGACCATCACATACAAGATATCCAACGAAATGAAAAATTAGAGATTATTCGTGAAAAGATAAAGGAAAATATGCAGAAAGCATACGATAAGAGCGCCGAGAGTTACAATAAGAGAGCACGTAAGGTTAAATTCATCCCAGGTCAAGAGGTGTACCGTCGAAACACACTATTAAGTAATTTCGAAAAAAATATCAATGCAAAATTTTGTAAGAAATTCTTAAAGTGTAGAGTGGTCAGACCTGTAGGTAACAATATGTACGAGTTAGAAACATTACAGGGAAAATCTATAGGTATCTTTCACCTAAAAGATATAAAAGTTTAAATAACACTGAGAAAATTTAGATTTTTTTTGAGATTTCTCAAAATAAAATAATAGTGCAATATTAGGACATAAGAATTCGATTATTTGAGACTTTACACTCAGCATATTTTACAAGTGTTCGTCCTAATGTGTCTATAAAATTATACCATTTATCTTTATATCGGTGATCATTTTTTTTTTTTTTGGTACCTGAACAATTTTTAGAGTTTTGAATTATACAACTTTTACACACCTTAGGATAAGTCTAGCCAAAACCAACTACGTGCAATATTAGATTTAAGGAAACCGCAATATTAGTTTAGGGAATACCTGTGATTTAATCTGTGATATCTATGTTTGTACTGCTTGTTCCTTTTTATAGGTTTATAAATAAAAGAAGAATCCTCTGTTTTTTTTTGATGATTACGATTTAAGTATTAGATAAACCTGCGAATAAAACAAAAAGGATTAACAAAGTACAAATCTTATATCCTGTATGAGTTATAGGTAGACTTCCCGTAATAAAGAGAGTTGTATGGGGGTCAAATAAGTCCAAACCGGATAAATAGGGATAGTCGGATAAGTCTCTGAGTATTATTTTTATATAGGTAAAAAAAGTGTCCCAGAGACAATCCGTTCCATATTGTGCAACGAAAATTCCTAAGGAAGAGGAGAGTAGAGGCTTTACCTAGAAATGTAAAAAGATTTGAGTAAATAAGAAATAAATAAAATTTTAGAGATATTTAAATAAGAAACTTTGGCAAACCCAGAACTTCGACTCAAAGCAAATTTTGAGATATAGCAAGAGGGAAAAGAGCACGTAAAAATGCCAAAGAAAAAGTTATGATTAATTTAGCCTCAAAGCAAGTTTTTGTAGGCATTCAGTTTAATTTAGCACGGATAGTGCCCAATTGGCCAATGACCAATTACACGAAAAATAAAAATCTTTAATTACAAACAGGGGTTGCCACTATGATTTTTCTTACCTGGAAAGATGCAAAAGTCGGCTGTTGATCAGGGGCGGTATAGAGGACAGATCCCCAAGATGGAATTGCTAAAGGTGACCAAAATCCACTCTCTAAAGTTTCCTGGAAGAAAAAAAAATAGATATTAATAGAGTAATGCCCGGCGAGACTCTTATTCAAGGTGTGGGAGTTCCCCACGTAATGTCAGATTTGGTATTCCAAGTACATACCCGGCTGGTTGATAACAAATAAGATGAGACCCATCTCGGGGTGTGAGAGTTCCCCACGTTGGGCAGGTGATCCAAGGATTGAAAATGCCTTCCAGCACACCGTTTCCTACATCGTGGACTTGTAGAAATCGGAGTTTTGTTGCGGGTCGGATAAGCCACTCAAAATTTTTCGAAGTCAACGACCAAAAAAAATTTTGCGTGGCGGAGGTTTAACGAAGAGCCTCGAATGGTATCCGGGAGTGCTTTGTCCGCCCATGGATCGGGCGAAGAAACCAGTCCCCATAGTATATTGTTTTATTTTTTTAGTGTTAAGAGTTTGGTTAGTATTTTTTTTTATTTTTTTTTGTTTGGTTAGTTGGGTTAGTGGTGTTAATTTTTTTTTGTTTTGCTGGTCCCTAACCATGTAAAGGAGGGGGCTCCTAAAAATTTATTGGAGCGAACTGAACTCCTGCCCCATGTCCTAGTTCTTAAAATCTCATTGGTAATTATGGGCAAACCTGAACCAATGCGGCAGAGCTACACCGCAGTTTGCCCCATCTTGCTCATTTTGTGTTCGAACCTGAAAATAAAGAAAAGATGATGTAGAGAAAAAGTGTACTGAATGTTTTTTTTTGGAACGATACTTTGCATTTGGATTAAATACTTACCTGTAGCGTTTATCCTCGTCTTTGGCCCAGTAGAGTAGGAAATCTGCAATAGAAAGAAAAATGGAAACGAATTAATGTGTATACTTACTTGTAGGCGGTGGCCATGTTGTTGTTAGAAGGCTGAAAACAGAAATGAAAATAATACATTAATAGGATGATTGACCCAACAAACCTTAGTTTTACCAAAGGAAAATACTCACCTGCATTGCTATGAGGTCGTCCGAAGTCGCAAATTTGCCGGAAAATCTGTAAATAAAATAGAAATAAAAAATAAGTATATTTTTTATAATGTACATACTTACGTGTGTTTGTGAATTTATATGAATGAGAAGAAGACAGACATATGTTATGTGTGTGTAGGGTTTACATAGAAAGATAGTGAAAAAATTGGCAATGCGGAAAAAATTTGTAAAATAGTAAAACGCAGCGTTGGATATTACATTGAAGAACGTAAAATTTCAAATAAGGTAAATTGATTTTGTTTTGAAAATTTTAAAAGTAATAACCGTATTGAAATTGATGATAGCCTGGTAGGTTGGGAATAGTTTGTGACGGTTTTTCGTGGGACGGAGGAGATATAAAAAGGGGGAAAGGTTAAATCAAGGTTGGTTAATGTATTTAAATGTATAAATTCTGGAAAAAGATAGATTGTGGTTTAACAAATTAATAATATAATATTTAAATAAAAGATGGAGTATTGGCGGGATTAGAGCAATTGGTATATATTATTAAAATAAAAAAAGATGGAGCTTTGGCGGTAAGGTTGCAATATATAATGTATAAATAGATAACGTTAAGGTAAATAGAGATTTGGAAGGTTGGAAAGAACATCAAAAACTTAGAACAGCGAAGGTATTGTTTTAAAAATATTAGAATTCAGGATCAAGTCGTATGCTAACAAGAGAGGTCGGAACAAAAGTAAACGGCCACAGTGCAGTGTAAAGTGTAAAAGTGAAAAAAAAAAAGAAATCAAATATAAAGCCTGGCTACATCACTAGATACGGAAGGGAGGATATTCCAACCAGAGGCTGTTGACATTTAAGCCTGTTTGTAAAATTCAAAGGACGGCGGCTGTGAATGGCGGCCGGCAGTTTGTCTTGTGTTCCGGAATCATCACCAAAGCTAAGTCCATGGTAGCCAGGTATTTTGAAAATTGTATTTTTTAGTTCCTATGTACGTATCTACCAAATGAAAAAGGCGTGATTAAAGTCATCTTTAAATATTATTTACGGTGTTTTAAAGTGGAAAGGAAATATTTATATTTTTATTAAATAAAGCGATAACGAAGGTAGATGGAGAATTGTGATTGATATTGTTACATACGCATATACGAGCAATAACTCAAAGAAACAAACGCTAAAAAGATACAAAAGTAAAAAAAAAAAAGATATATACGTGGGAAGTTATTTTGATATTAAATATTTATTTTTTTTATTGAAAATGGAAAAGATTTAAAAATAGAGAATATATGAAAAGTTGAAATGTTATTATAGTATATTAGTCTAAGTAGTGTTTAAGAATTTAATTTTTGGTTTGTAGTAATTGTTGATGTATATAAAGTATCCATATAATCATAGAGTGTAGGGGTTGAGGTAAAGTCAGCGCCGTAAAAAAAGCAAAAATGTTGTAAGCCTGAAAGTAAATTAGAAAGGGAAATTTTTATATATATTGCAAAAAAAAAAATAAAGATAAAGATATAATTAGTTCAGTTAGGGGTGCACATCTTCAGCGCGGTAGTAAAATAAAGGTGAAAGAAATCTAGTATCCTCAGGGAGCTCCCTTAGGTATAGGATGATTTAGAGCGGCTTCAGAAAGAAAAATCTGAGATAAATGAAGAGATTTGGACCCTGTATAAGAGAAAAAAAAAGTTTTTTTTGGTGAATTTAAACAATGCATATATATGAAAGTAAAGTTTCAAAAATATAAAGTTTTGTTTAAGTAATAATTAAATTAAATAAAAAGAAAGGCGTCTAGGAAAAAATTGTAAAAAAATAAGTTCATAATTAATAAGGATGGTAAATGTATAATCAAATGTTTTTTTTTAATTGTGTATATTGTTTTATTTTTTTTCTATAATAATATTAATAATAAGAACTAATAAATGTTAAGCATAAAAAGAAATGAATAGTTTAGGATTTATAATAATAAATAATGTAAAAACTTAAATGAAAAGAATTTGAGTGTGGATAATGTTGGCTTAATTTTCTGAAGGGATAATGGCAATAGTGGGTAAGTAAGAGGAGGGAAGGTCGAGTGGATTTAGGGGTCGTGTGAAATATTAATTGTGGCAATTATACGACTACGGTAGGGTGGGCGAAAAGGAGCGAACATCTGTCTCCTATGTGTTGTGTGGTGATTTGTTAGTTAGGTAAAGTCAGTTTTTTTTGTGTGTGTTTTAAGCAAATGATTTTTTTTTTGTGTGTGAACGTACGGCCGGTGAGAGGGTTGGGACCTCCTGGGTGAGTCTAAAATTGAGCTAGTCGCGAGCCTCATCGGTCCAAAAACGGTTCATAACACATAGTGCATTGACGAAAGCAGTGTCACTGATTTATTTTTTCGTGGAACATAGGAGCATATCGTCACATTTTTTCTGAAGCCGAATAATGATGAACCAATTGGCCTGTCTTTGTGCGCTTTAATTTCCGCAGGAATATACGTCTTGTTTTTACGCAAAGTTCCAACGATTGTTAGGTTCCAGGTAAGAAGTTCTGCAACTGGCAACGTCGTGAAAAAATTGTCCATTGTAATATTTCTTCCACTTCCTTGGTATCTGCTAGCCAAATATTTCACAACTCGTTCCCCTTGGTTCGTTCCCCATCCGGACGCTGCTTGGCCAGTATAAATTTGACCGTGCAGTGAATATGCATTTTTGGCATCGCAAATCCACCAAACTTTGATACCATATTTTGCAGGTTTTGATGGTATGTATTGTGTAAACCGTGTCCGTCCACGGATAGGAAATAATTGTTCGTCAATGGTTAAGTTTTCACTGGGCATGTAGAGTCCATGAAGATTGGCATTCATTATGAGCCACAACTCAGTGATCGGTGCTGCTGTATCAGTTTGTGCGCGTGCAGCCCGAGTGTTTGCGTCGTCAAACCTTATAAATCGCAATATTGAACAAAAACGGTTGACTCCCATCGTGGAGCTATACAGAGGATAGCTTTTGACATTCCACAAATCTCGAACATTTTCTGAATTGGTATGGTTTGCGCCAGTCATAATAAGTATGCCAAAAAATGCATACAACTCTGCTACCGTCAGTGGGAATTGCATCGGGGTGCCTTATTTTGTAACCATTATACGTTTATATTGCTTTTTTGTTTGTGTGACGCACAATTATATCCTCCATTTTCAAGCTCATAAAACATTTGAATGTTTTCTCTACTGACAACATTTCGGTGATCCTAGATGGTCCGCACCGTTCTCGTACAAACTATGGCGAAGAACTTGTCGATTGATGTTTGGTTGTTTGTTCCACTCAGTACCATCACGTGCCACAAATTTTTCACTGCTTACAGAAACTGGTACCTCTTCTTCATCCACTTCATCATCAGAGTCTACATTGTCAGCTAAATCTGCTTCTTCACATTGCTGAATTTCAGGATCGTCTTCAACATCAACTGAATATCTTGTTCATCTTCCGCTTCAGATGCATAGGTAACATCATCATCGTCACAGTTTTCATCAAATAGAGACTGTACATATGACTCTCGCTGTTCATTAGTTAGTCTGCAAAAGAAAAAAAATTACTATATGCTTAAATTTTTGATTATTTTATAAATTTTTACTGATGATCGATAATTATTTCTTCTTGAAGCCATTTTTAAATTATTAAGTTTTATTTCTCGAATTATTAAGTTTTATATTTCCACGTCTTATACTTTTGATCATCAAAATAATAATAAAAATATGAATAACCAGCAGCTGAAACAACAGCAAATGCAAAAACAACCCTTGGAAAATCCAAATACTACAAAAACTGGTTTTTCACTTGAATTTTGAACCTTAATAATAGTTGCCTGCATGCACTCTTTTGCTTATATCTTTTGAACCAGGTAGAATATTTGAACGCTTTAAACGTTGAAATGCTTGTTTAGACTACACATTTAACAAACAAAAAATTTTGTTTAGTATTCATAAGAAATATGAAAAACGTTTGGCTATCCCATGCTCGTGATCTTTTTTTTACCTATATGTATGTCTTGACACAGGTAGAATATTTGCATGAAACAAAAACTAAAACATTTGTAAAATATTAATATTCGCATTTAAAAACAAGTAAGAAAAGTATAGTCGTTCTAGACCGACTATATGTTACCCTATACCATGCGTTTGGAGACCCTATCTCATAGGCCCAACTAACTGGACATAGAAAATAAGCATAAACCAAATTTGAGTGGGATTTTTATTAATTTTTTTTGGCTATATATATATGGGGACTAGGCCCAAAAATGTACCGATCCTGACTATGTTTGGTAAAGTCTCTTGTATTTTGCAAAAATATATACAAACAAAATTTGAGAAGAATCAGTGCAATATTTTTGTTTTTTGATAGATTTAAGTGAAGATCGGGAAGCTTCTCTATATGGGGCCTATGACTAAGAGTTGTCCCATAGGGATCATTTTTGGACTACTCATTAGTGGATGTAATAAACGCATACAAACCCAATTTGAGTAAGATCTATATGACAATTTGGATCTTATGGCAATTTATGTCGATTTCATAGGGGTCATTTGTATGAGGGCTAGGTCTGAACATGGACCGATTCTTACCAAATTCAATATCGTTCATCCTATGGCCGATAAAAGCTTATATACCAAATTTCATCAAAATATATTCATATTTGCGACCTGCAGTTTGATTACAAGGTTTACATGGACACACAGACGGACGGACGGACATCGTTAAATCGAATCAGTTAGTGATTCTGATTCGATCGGATAATTAAAGATGGGTCTAGGTCAAATATTTTATTTTTGGTAGTTACAAACAGCAGCACAAAGTCATTATACCCAAACCACATAGTGGTATAGGGTATAAAAATAATGAAATTGGACCATTTAAACATTAGAAAGAGACAAAATATGCTAGTAGATACAGACGTATCCCGGGTGTGTGTTCTCGGAGAAAAAGTTCGGTATGCATCGTACGGTTAAAACAATATACACACACAACATAGTACCGGTTCACACAAGGCAATTTTTGTTGCTCAACTTTTTAATTCTCTTTTAAAGTTGCCTTAATGTTCACACAGAGAAATTTGTTTCAAGCAATTTTCGTTTTCTTTTGCTTCCAAATTCTAACTTTTTTGACAGTTAACTTTATTTAGTTTGTGTAAAAAGAAACTATTAGTGGTTCAAAGTGAAAAGTCTCCTAATTGACGATTTGATTGATTTCAATGCCAATTGAATTTTTGGGCATAACCATTGCTTTTATCATTGCCCATGGTTTTTAATAAATTAATTAAAAAATATTAGGAGTGAACATGAATATAATTGATTCCTTTTACTTGCTTTGTTTATGTTAATGTAAAAATTTTTTTTTAAGAATTGTTAATGCCAACTACAAAAAAATTATTACCATTAAATCACAACAAAATTTTTTGTCGTTTGAAGTAATTTTTCTAATGCAAATGAAATTACAATGCCAATAAAATATTCCCGAATATGATATCAACAAACCTACAGCGATGTCAGCTACAGTAAGGAGCAAAAGTGTGACATGGTACAAAATCTTATGAAATGGTGCTCAATATTTTTTATTATGTATGCAAATGTAATAATTATTATTTTATCATGTTCAATGCCCTTTATTTAAAATAAAATATAAATAATAAATATGAGTGCTTCTTCGACCTTTTTGTTGTTATTAAATTATAAATTGATTAAGCTTGAGGCCAAAAATTAATATTGAATGCCGACAAAGGAAACGTTATTGTTGCAATGGAAAAAACTGACTATGAGAGTAGAATGAATGACATCCTGAATGACATGATGACATGCAGGAGAATGACAAAAGATCCTACTTCATCATTACATTCATTGAAATATTATAACTGTGATAGAGAAAAAGAGACTTAAAAACGACGCTGCAATAGCACCTAGAATATATATACTTCCTCAGATCCATAAGGAGGGTTTTTACTTAGACCATTCTGTGTATCATTTAACTCACCATCTAGCGCGTTATGTAGATTTTTGACAAATATTCTGAAAAAACTTACAGAAAATTCGGAATATTACCAGATTGCTAACAAAATACGTTGATGATTTATTTGCAATTGTTACAATAAGTGCAATTGAAAATATCCTAGCACAGTTAAATAACTTTCATGTACAAATTAAATTCACAATAGAAGAAGAGCAAGAAGGAAGACTACCATACCTAGATACCTTGTTGGTAAGAATGGATGGTAAAGTTAAAAGAGATTAATGATTGAGTTTGAAATTATTCAGGCTTAAGATCAAATGTTTTTACTTTAAATAAAGCAAAAACATTGGCACATTTGTTTCAAAAAATTGATCTATATTCTGCATGACAGATTATACAGCTGTTTCGGGAAAAGTCACCAACCAAAAGTCACCAGTCAGTAACCAAAAGCAGTAGATATGTAGTTTGGTAAAAAGTAAAATTTATATATATTTGCAGAAAACAACCAAATGAAAATTCAAGCAAAAGTTATACTATTTAAGCCTCTTCCAATATAACAAACTAATATATAGAACAACTTTGAAACTATTTAAGCCTCTTCCAATATAACAAACTCAAATATAAAATATCTTGAGCCTAAATAATTTCAAACTCAATCATTAAAATGATAAAGATCGAAAATGAGATTTTTTATTTTTATAAAAAATAATAAAATTAAAGTTAAAATAGATTGATACCAAAAACCTACTTCATCAGGACGTATAATAAATTTCTTTTCATGTCAGCCGAAAAATATTATTTTGAACACTGCCAATAATTTCATAAAATTTAAGAAAGTTTAAAAAACAATGCCTTTCTAAAAAACATAAAAAACCACTTAAAAGGCCTTGGTAGGACAATTAGACATGAGGAAACACCTATGATTTTTAAATCGTTAGCATATGTATATACCTGCAATTTCGGAAAGAATAGATACCATATAATATTCGAGGCTATATAATAAGAAAAAGTTCATAATTGCATATACGACAAGTAACATGTTACAATACCTTTTTCAAATACGAAAAGTAGAATGTATAAAATAGAAAATTCCAATGTTATTTACAAGATAAGTTGTGCTAGCAACGACAACAACATGTGCAAACAAGTATTTGTAGGAACAACAAAAAGCAAATTAAAAACGAGAATATCCGGACTCAGATCACTTCTATGTAATAGAAATAAATCAATGACACAAAAACTTCACTAATAGCCCATTGTGCAGACAAACATCATCTACCAAACTTAAGCAGCGTTCACACTATACATCGTGTGAACCCTTTAAAACATTGTTTATGTGGAAAGTCATATGTAAATTTTTCAATTAGAACAGGTTCTATTTTGACATGACAAAACATATGAAAATACAACACTGCTTGTGGCGAAAGAAAAACAAAGTAAATTAGAAAGATAAATATTAAAAGAAAAATAAATTGTTTAATATTAATTAACAATTAAGAAATATATAACTTTATTTTTAATAACTAATTTTTGTAAATTCACATATAAAGAAATGAGCTGTTACAAACAGAAGTTATTTCAGGCGCAGTTACATACATATGCACGTTTGGACGCAAAAATTGTGAATCGTATGTAAAACGCTAATTTTGACATACACACGGAATTACATATGGATCGTAAAACTGACTTTACATATGGAAGATACTTATATATCGTGTAAAGACACCTTCAGATAAGATAGAAATTTTACAAAGAGAGGACAGGTGAGTAGGTAGCGTGCTCGCCTATCATGCGAGTGGTCGTGTGTTCGATTCCCACCAGAGGATTTGGTCTGTCGCTGCAAAAAAAAATTAACACACTACTCCCTCTTTCCTCCTTAACCTATTTTCCTGAGATCAACACAATGCACTGCATCTGTATGGGGCATCCCCTGAGTATTGATTAATTAAAAAAAAAATACAACAAACGGTACACACTCGAAATGATACATATTATATAGGTATGTACATAACGAAAGAGAATAGAATTAACTACAAATAAATAAAGCAAATAAAGAAACATTATTGGTTTCATTCATAGGAAGAATGATAAAAACACAGTTCCTTTTGACACGTTATATATTGATCATTCCGCCCCTTTATCACTTGTACGCGGGGAATGCTCCAGGGACAAAGGCAGTGATGCCAACACATGAAAAATTAATCGGCTAGATTGGGCATAAAAAAAGCCAGAAAAAGGCTAAAACCCACAGATGGAAAAAAGCTGGAAAATGGCTAAAAACCTAAAATAGAAAAGGCCAGAAAACAGTTAAAACTGGAAAAATAATTTTTTATATAACTCCAACAAATAGCAAAAAGGTGTATCAAGCTCGAAAATTGTATTCGGAAGAGCGGTTTTAAAGTTAGTTTAATAAATAAAAAATACACTTTTTTAAATTGTTTCTGTGGTACATTGCAGATCTACAACACGGCGCCGTAAAGGGTTAAACATCAAGCCATCCATCGTCATCCCCTTCATTATATGAAGCCATTGATCCTATTGCTTTTATGCAATTACCAGGAAATTTGTAATTGTGGCAGCATTTGTTTTAAAGCTTTAGACCATTTCTGTAAAATATATTTTCACGGATTATATTGTATATAAAAGGATATGATTTTAAATTAAGAAAAAAAATTGTTTTAATTACCTTATGATCAGTATTGCATTTACAGTTGATATTTTAAACGATTTCGTATTTTTGATTTAACCAAATTCATTTGACTGAATGTCCGCTCATCAGCATTTGACCATGGTAGACTTAGTGGTTCCAGAGCAAACTTTGAGATATCTAAAAAATTATTATATCCTACGGAGTCCTTATAGCAATTTACTTCAGCCTAGAGTGACGTCGTGTTTTTAATGTTTACCCATTTAACCAAATTGATGTTATGGTACTGATGAATAATTTTTTCAATCAACTCATCATCTTTGCAAAAGTATGTTACAATAGATTGTATGTCTTCTTTCGCAGCATTTAAAACATTGCTTACAGATAATAAATTAATTTTCTGCAATATTTTATAATTATCAGGAATTCTAAAATCAATATTAGAAAAGTTCAAATTTAGGTCTTGGATAGTATTAATAAAAATAGTAATACTGTTATTATTATAATAACAATAATAATAATAATATTTATACCTTTCCTTAAACTGTTTTATTAGTATTATTATAAAATCCGTACACTTTTTTCGAATATATATTTCGTCATCTTGTGATAATTTGTGCTCAACCTTTTGTTTTCTCATCTCGTTTTCAAATCTATAATCCAAATAAAGGTTTGGATCGACGAAATCGTCAAAATTTTTTTCAGTAATGTCGAAGACGTAGTGTTGGTTTATAATTTTATTTTTTAGGGAGTTAATTACGTGTCCTAAATCAGTCAACAATTTAGTTGGATCGCTGGTATTGCTTTGAAAACTTTTATTTATTAGTTGCAGGTCACTTAAGATGGGCTTTAGAAATAAGAGATATAATAAATGTGTTTCGTCGCTATACATGCAGTACATTGTTTCAGCGACGTAGCACTTTTCAGATTTTCGTGCAATTTCAAAGTGAGTTTTCAATTCAAACCATTGATCAATTACACTGTGGAACAAATTCAGGTTAGCAAAAGTTAGGTCGATTCTGAGAGGGAGGGGTGAAAATAGAGGCTAAATTAGGAGACCCGTATCGCGGCGTTTGTTTATGTTAGTTCGAAATTCTTTTTTAATCGACCGTCGAACTTTGCAGTCAAATGCCGATTTTCAGCATATTGTTTATATGGTTTTTTGTCTACAACTCGTCGACTAATTGATATTTTTCCAATCTGTAAAAGCCAAATTATTGCTAGAGACCTGTGCAACAATTAAAATTTTTTTGTGGTGCTTACGAAGCAAAATGTTGGAAAAATTATTTTTTTTTTCATGCTTTTTGAAAATATTTTCCACAAAACTAAGTCTTTTTTGCTTTCTGTTTGATCTATAATATGCTTCTCAGTTTCTTCAATAAATATCATTTGAAAAGAAAATAGTCTTAGTCGATAATTTGCGTTAAAAATCCCAAAACCATTAAATAAATAGCGATTTAGGTAGAAGTAATTAAAAAGGGAAGTTCCAAGAATTTGGAATTAGTAAAACAACTTTTTTGTTTTCAACCACCGCACAGGTAGCAATTTTTTTTTATTTCGTACAAGCGAACTAATTTCAAAAATGAAGATTCAGGTAAGACTCGAAACTCAGCAGAAGCTGATGTCTTTAATTTTCGCTCGGTCGTGATAAAATTCGCTATTAATTTTTTTGGAACTTATTTCATTTTGTGAGTGATTTAAGTTAAGTGCATCGATTTCATAAAAATAACAAAAAAAAAAATTGTATAATATATATTGTATTAAAAATGTCGGAACCAAAATGAAAATGGACCATTTTTCGATCTCTTGATCAACATCTTGATCAACTCGCTCAACAGTTGCCAACTGAATCTGATAAGCAAGGCGAACGTTATCACCAAACTGCGCTTCCATTTGAAATAAGGTAACTATAGAGTGTGCATATTTTGAATTCCTAGATTTTTCTTATATCTTTGTCAGAGTTCACAATTTAAACATGTTAACGATTGAAAACTATTTTCGTTTCAGGTACAGAGGAAAGAAATCTCCAGATGCAATACTCGCTGAAATTTGTTGGTGGTATAAAAACACCTTTGAAGAAGAGGAAGACGAGGAAAAAGAGAAAGAAGGGGAAGACAAAGATGAAATTCCAGAATATCTGTTGGACGAAATTATCGACCTTTCTGATGATGATGACGATGACCAAGATATTAGAGAGAGCAGTGATGTTGATCCACAGCCGCCTGCTAAACGGCAACTGGCCAAATCATTAATTTAATTTATTTAATTTTTTTACTTAAAACTTTTCATAACTAAGTTTTATATTATGATTGTTTTCTTTTCAAATGAAATTTATTGAAGAAACTGAGAAGCATATTATAGATCAAACAGAAAGCAAAAAAGACTTAGTTTTGTGGAAAATATTTTCAAAAAGCATGAAAAAAAAAATTATTTTTCCAACATTTTGCTTCATAAGCACCACAAAAATTTTCTAAATCAATTTTTTAAAAAATTTTAATTGTTGTTGTCTCTAGCAATAATTTGGCTTTTACAGATTGAAAAAATATCAATTAGTCGACGAGTTATAGCCAAAAAACCATATAAACAATATGCTGAAAATCGGCATTTGACTGCAAAGTTCGAAGGTCGATTAAAAAAAAATCGAACTAAAATAAACAAACCCCGCGATACGGGTCTTCTAATTTAGCCTCTATTTTCACCCCTCACTCTCAGAATCGACCTAACTTTTGCTAACCTGAATTTGTTCCACAGTGTTATACGATTAACAGAAACTTCGGTGGACAGCCAGCGTGTATAACACACACGAGTTATTTTTAATGGATCCTGAAATAATAAATATTCATAATAGCAGTGTTGACGTACAGAGCCATCATTTATTAAATTGAAAAGTTGTTTGTACGCTAATTGGCGGCTCGAGCTTTTGCAAAACCAATTGTAAGTTTCGTGTATTAAAAACTCAAGATTTCTTGGCAAACATTCTTGGCACGAGTGATTTACGGCGAGCTGCACAGAATGGCAAACACATTTCACTAAAATAAGTTCTGGCAATTCTTCCTTCAATTTAGCGAAAACACCATTTTTGGAACCAATCATTACATTCGCATTGTCAGTGCCGATACCGAGCAGATTTTTAAAATTCAACTTGAATTTGATTAATTCATTTTTTAAGCACTTGACTATGGCTTCAGCATGGCCAGCTTCTAATGGTGCTAAGAATAAAAACGTTGAGTTGATAGACTTTGTTGTGTAATAATAAATATGCTAATATTAATTTAAACTAACCAAGTAGTTTATTGACGCTTATATCAGTAGCCGCATCTAGCAGCAAGCTAAACTTCGAGCTTCCTATAACCATCTTCAAAGCTTGAACAAAATGTGGGGACAGAAGATTTTTATGACTGCAGTGCACTTTGTCCTGTGCAGCCGCATCTGTGTGCACGTTTCACTATTGTTAAATTGCGTTTTACAGAGCACGGTTAAATGATCAATTGGTTTTATCGCGCTATGCTTTCAAACATAAAGTGACAGTGCAGCTTCATGCTCCGCAGCTTTCGTCGATATTTGCTTGAAAGGAATTTTACTTATTTGGCGGTAGCCGCCAGCTGAAGCTTTGTGCTTTTGGTGTCTGCGTGCGAAATTAAATCGCACAATTTTGCACGAAGGGAACATTTGCAATATGCGCATATTGCAGCAGATTTATCATTATCGTCCTCTCTTAAAAAAAAATTAAAAAAAAACGGCTAACCACATTTGCAAAATTTCACGGCTAGATGGGGTTGCAAAGTCGCTAGATCTTGCCGTAAAAAGGCTAAATTGGCAACGAGGGACTAAGGAAACGTGCTGTGCATTACGTAAATATTTTGTGAACTATAGCCGACCTAGACGTATAATTAGCGACCGGGGAACAGGTTTCACGTCCAGTAAATTTCTGAAATTTATGTCTGAACGCAACATTGTGCATGTGAAAACCTTAGTAGCTTCGCCATAATCAAATGGACAAGATGTAATGGTGCGGCGGTAGTGGAATTTCCGCTTCCGTTTCCCTGAGCCTTTGCTGGTCGCACGTGCTGGCGTGGGGCCTAGCTCGCCGGATGGGTGGGGTCTTGCTCAGGCCCAGGGAAACCGCACTACAGATATTCACGTGCGATTTACAAAAAAAAACTGTCAAATTAAAACGGACGCTAAATGGATGGATGGCCATACTTACCTTGGGATTGGGGACTGGGTGTTATGCCCATTAAGCCCTCCCTGCCATGTTACCTCGACTCCATCTTAATTGGAGGTAACCCACATAAATGATAAGAATTTGGTTTGGTTTGGTTTTCTACATCGGGTTATAAAAACTTTTTATTTAACCTTCAATTTTAAGGTGTTCAAAATTTAAATTTTAAATTATATTTAGCAAAATTTATTTTATTTTTTTATATTTTTGCAAAATTTTACTTTAAAAAAATTTTTAAGTTTAGCAGCATTTTATTTTTAGCCAAATTTTAATTTTAGGACAATTTTTAATTTTAGCTTAATTTTATGCATATTTAAGAAAATTATTTTAATTTATGAAATTTTTAGCTTTAACAAAATTTGAGTTTTAGCACTATTTAATTGTTAGCACAATTTATATTTACCATAATTTTTATTTTTAGCCCAATTCATTTTATGTAAATTTTTAATTTTAACAATATATAACTATTAGAAAAAATTTTTACTTTTAGAAAATGTTACATCTAAAAAATTTTTAATTTATAATTAGAAATATTTATTTAGGTAGGAAAATTAATTTTTAGCAAAATTTATTTCTATTTAGCTTAAATTCATAAAATTTCTTAACGCAGTAAAATTTTTAGTTTAATTTTATAATTACAAACATTTCGTAATATACGAAAAAAATTTTTAGTTTGATTTTATATTAAAAGACTTTTTAATTTAGTTTTAATCTAAATGTAGAAAATTTTTAGCTCTAATTTTAAATTTTACACAATTTTAATTTTAGCAATTTCGAAATCTAGAACATTTTTAATTTAGAAAATTTTTTAGTCTAATTTTTATATCTAAGAAAATTTATTAATGTAGAAAAAAATTTTTTAGTTTAAATTTATATATAGACAAATTTTCCTTATATTTCTAGAAAGTTTTTTTTTTTTTTTAATAATAAAGTTAACATTACCGCCATATGGTTGTAGGTGTTGAGGTACAGATGAAGCTGCTGCCGCCAGATGCCGTGGTTGTGTCTCGCAATATGCCATTGAAAAAAATTGGCCATAGCTGCATTAATAATTATATTGGTGCTGATTTCAATACAAAATGTTTATATGGAGATAGGAGTAAACACCAAAGAACTATTTATACGACTTTGTTGTATAAGCTTGATTGGTTTATGAGGTAAACTTTAATTTAATTCCTTAATTTTGTTTTATCAAACAGGTATCCAATATTTTGTGGTTTTATTTATTTCAGTTAATCAATATATAGTATATATTTTTTTTTATTAAATGAGTCTTATATATTAAGTGTAGTATTTTAAAAAATAATTATAAATTTTGTTTGTTTTATTTTCACCAATTAATCGATTACATTCAACACTCCACGAAACTTAATTTAAGAATTAAATGATAATTTATTTTATTAACACTATGTCTTATTTTTAACTTTACTTTAACTTTATTTTACTACAACTAATCTTATTTTAATTTTAATTTAATGTCAGGTTTTTCCTCAACCTTTTCTTTTTCAACTCTCAAATTCGTTGTTCAGCATATGATAATTATAGAAGGCGAATGCAATGCAATGTAATAAAATGTATATAAAGTTAAATTTGTTTAACTTTTTTATTTATTTTTTATTTATAATTTTTTTAAACATTCTGTTCTTTTCTTAACATTATTTAAGTTCTTTTTTTTTAATTTATTAAACTTAACTTTAATTTTAGTTTTATTTTAACTTAATATTAACTTCACTTTAAATTTACTTTTCTTAAAACTACATATTTAATTTAATTTTCGGAGGTTTTTTCCTCAACCTTTTCTATCAACGACTCAAAATCAACTCCCTATTCAAATTATATTTTCTTTCTATCCAACCTACATATCTTCATTCATTGAGAACATTCATATTCATGTAACCATACTCATACATTCACTAAATTCCCTATGTAAAAAAAATACTACATATAACTATGCGTAGAACAAAGTAAGCCGATTTTAATGGCTGACAACAATGAGTATAAGCTTAAAACATGAATAAACTGTTTAAAAATAGAACTTCTTCTCTTGCAACAAAAAAAAAATTGGCAAACGACATTACCATATAAGGTGTTGTTTATTAAATGGTACTGCACAAAAAAAAAAAACAAAACAAACATACATACAAATCTCATACTGACGAAACGGGATTCTTGCAAAAATTTTACATTGCAAAATAAATAACGTTTCGCTTAATGTGACTTGTACATTTTTTGTTAAGTACAGTCGTAACCAAAAATAAACGACCGTCACAAAGAAGAGAGGGTAAATCGGGATTTAAGGGCAATGCTGCCTAAATTAACCGAGCAAATTGAATATTCCGACTGGGTGCATAAACTGACAGAAGTAAAATGTTATTTGAGGTTGAACAACTGGACAAATTAATAAAGTAAGCTTCGATAGCTATTCAGAAGTTCCAATCGAACCATTTGAAATATTTTAACGCGCATCACAAGCCAGATAATCCGTATGATGTTGGAGACCTAATAGTCTTGAAAAATGTAGATACAACTGTCGGTCTGAACAAGAAACTAAAACCGAAATACCGTGGACCATATATTATTCCGGAACGATTGGGTAACGATCGTTATGAAATAATCGATGTGGAGAATTGCCAGGTCACACATATAAGTTAATACAAAAAATATTAACTTGTGAATACCTCTAATCAGTTTACTGCATTTTACCTACATTGCATATTTCAATACACGCGCTGTCCACATAGCAATTTGTTTAAGTTCAGTAGAATGTCTTCCCATAATAATGTGACCCAATTGCGACTCACATTACAATGTGTGTCGCAATCAAAAATAAGAATTTAAAATTTATTTTATTAAAAATGTTGACAATGCGTCTACCATTTGTTTGTCGTAAATACCTACCGTAAATGCTTAGTAATCATTATTGTACTTTTATAAATAAAATTATTGACTACCAACAGTTAGTTGTAGTCAAGTACTCAAACCATAAATAAAGTTTTATTTTATTTAACTGGCGCCCAACGGCAAAAATCCTAAAGACACTAAAGTAGTGTAAAGAAAAAATTTGTTTGCTAAAAACCAAAAACCGTGTAAATTAAATTCGTTAAATAAAAAATAAATAAAATAGCTTTGCTAAGTAACAAAATAAAACATCGAAGCAGTGTTAAGAAAAATTTTCGTTTGCAAAAAAAAATCAAAACACTAAAGCAGTGTAAAGAACAATTTTGTTACCCAATAATAAAACACTAAAGTAGTGAATAATAACTGAAAGAAAAAAACTCTACAGCAGTGTAAAGAAAAATTTCGTTTGCTAAAAATCAAAAACAGTCAAGCAGTGTAAAGAACAATTTCGTTACTAAAACACTAAAGTAGTGAAAAATAACCAAAAGAAAAAAAAAAACTCTATAGCAGTGTGAAGAAAAATTTCGTTTGCTAAAAATCAAAAACACTTAAGTAGTGTAAAGAACAATTTCGTTACTAAATAAAACACTAAAGTAGTGAAAAATATCTTTCAAAAAAGACAAAAAAAAAACTCTAAAGCAGCTTTCTAAATAATAAAAACCAGAAACACTAAAATAGTTGAAATTAATAATAGTTCAGTTAAGAAAACTAAAACAATCTAAAGAAAATTCTTGTAATCAAATAAAAAAGAAAAAATTACAAAATACTGTTAATAACAAAATATAATTCTGCTAAGAAACAAACGTAAAAGCCGCTCTAAACACAAAACTTAAACAAAAAATCCAGATCAAATCAACGATTAAGAGAAATATTAACATTCTGCCAAACCAACACCTCCGAAAATCACATAGTCATCAGGCAACGAATTGCCTGAGCAGCGAAGAAGGAAGACGAACAACACAAACCACAGGACGAAAGAAGGAGATCATGCAACACATGCTGGTATATTTAATGTAAGTGAAATTATAATTATCAAATCAAAATAAGTAAAAATTCTTGAACCAAGAAAAAATAAATTAATAAATAGAATTCAAAATCATTGTTAACATCCTAATTAAAATTAAAAATATAAAATAATATAAATAAAATCTAAAATGGCTAATTAGAATAATTTCTTCAACTGAAAATATAAATATTAGTAAAATTTAAACATCCTTATTAAAATAATCAATAAAGAATAAAAATTTTTATAATATAAGGAAATTCAAAATCAATATAAATTTTTTTTTTTAAATATAAACTAACATTAGTAAAATTTAAACAACCTCATTAAAATAATTTTACCAGCAAAGAAATAGAATTTTTTTTTTTAACTAAAACATAAAATCAATCCTTATTGCTAATTAAAATAATTTGATAAAAATTTCAAAAATATAAATTAATCTACAATCAACATTAGTATTCCATATGGCTAATCCAAACAATTTATTAAGACCACCAATCCTAAATCCTATTCCCGAAATTCACAATAATCCCGCTAACATGAATCCACAGTTAGAGGCCACCGTTACAAACGTTGTAACTAGGCTATGCAGGGAACAATGTAGTAATTTGGTGAGGGAGCTTCTAAATCCTAACGCATCTATGGCAGGTGTAGATCAGAACATTGAGGATAGATATTTAGGTAACCTAACAGACTTGGACAAAGTACCAGACGTGGTTAGATGTCTGAGGGAATTTTCAGGGAATCCGTCGGAATTTAGCTCATGGAATAAAAGCGTAGAGCGCGTATTAAAGTTATACGAGTCAAGTAAGGGAACGCCGAAATATTACGGAATTCTAAATGTAATAAGAAATAAAATCATAGGAGCGGCAGATGCTGCATTGGAATCATATAATACTCCCCTTAACTGGACCTGTATTTCAAAGTGTCTCACCCTACATTATGCAGACAAAAGGGACCTGGGAACATTAGAATATCAGATGACGATATTAGTTCAAGGGAACAATACAATCCAGGAATTCTATCAACAGGTCTACTCACACTTGTCACTAATAATGAATAAATTAGCCTGTATGGACATCGGCAGGGAGGCCATGGATCTCTTAACCCAAACGTACCGAGACAAAGCTTTAGACACATTCGTCCGCGGACTCAGAGGTGATTTACCGAGATTGTTGGGAATCCGAGAACCTGCGGACCTTCCCCAGGCACTACACTTATGCCTCAAACTAGAGAACCAAAATTATAGATCCCAACATGCCATTAACCATAGGGTAACCAGAACTCAACCACCCCAACCCCCACGGAACTTCAAATCCCCATTCATTCAAAGAGGTTTAACACAACCCCAATTCCACCCCCAGATTGCCTTCATGCCCTCCGCATCACAACCGTTCACCCAACAACCAACCTACCAATATACCTTCCACAAAAAACCCCCAAAACTTCAATAGACAACCATATATACCACCAAACACATATAATCAAGCCGGAAAATATCATCAGAACATACAACCGCCGAGACCACTAGCACCAAAACCGCTTCCAAAACCGGAACCAATGGACGTCGACCGTTCGATACAAACCCGAGCAGTCAATTATATGAACAGACCGGTTAATGATAACGCAGGGAAACGGCCACCAGCCGATACAAGTCAACAACCCAATAAATACCAGAGAAATTTTCATATAGACACTATGGATCAGGAAACAAACGACCAAAATACTAAAATTCACAATGAACCTGACGATGAAACGTATTATGAGCAAATGATGACTTATGGCATGACGGAAAATCTCCAGGACATTCAAGAATATATTAGCGGCGATCACGACACACAGGACAATGAGGAAAACCTCGTTGAAACATTTGATTTCGCTGATATTCATTTTTTAGATTAGCGAACTCGTCTTTACCGTATTTTGAGGCCAAGACGAGTTCCGGGACAGTCCTCAAAATTCTTGTTGACACAGGATCAAATAAAAACTACGTACAAAACTCCTTAGTAAAAAAGCCAATCCCTAACAAAGTCAATTTCTACGCTAATTCCATTGGGGGCAAAACCGCGGTTACCTCTCACACTTTTATTAAACTTTTCGAATCGGATATTAAATTCTTCTTGTTACCTTCATTAAAATCGTTTCACGCAATATTGGGCAACGATAGCCTGAAAGAACTATCGGCGATTATCCACGCTGCGGAGAGCTATATGACAATAAATAATCGTATCAGAATCAAATTAAAACAACAAATTTCACAATCAGTAAATGCTATCCAGATAAGAACAGAACATATGACAAACGAACAGGAAACTAGAATCAAGAATATAGTGGGAAAATATCCTAACCTATTTTCAGAACCAAACGAGAGCCTCACGTATACAACATCGGTAAAGGGTGAAATTAGAACCACCACCGACAAACCCGTATATTCCAGATGCTATCCGTATCCCATGCATTTAAAGGACGAGGTAGAAGTACAAATTAGGGAATTGTTAGACCAGGGCATTATAAGACCATTAAAGTCGCCCTACAATTCGCCAGTATGGGTAGTACCAAAAAAAATAGATGCTTCGGGCAAAAGAAAATATAGAGTAGTTATTGATTATAGGAAACTGAACGCGGTCACAATTGCCGATCGATACCCCATCCCAGAAATAAACGAGGTACTCTCACAGTTAGGAGAAAATAAATATTTCTCAGTTCTAGATTTAAAGAGCGCGTTTCACCAAATTTCCCTAAAAGAGAGGGACATCGAGAAAACCGCATTTTCAATCAATAATGGGAAGTACGAATTTACCCGACTCCCTTTTGGATTAAGAAATGCGCCATCCATATTCCAAAGAACTCTCGACGACATTTTGCGCGAACACATAGGAAAGATATGCTATATTTACATTGACGATATAATAATATTCGGCAAGGATGAAAAAACGCACTTGGAGAATGTCGAGAAAATATTCCGCACCCTACAATCGGCAAATATGAAGGTTCAACTCGACAAATGCGAGTTTCTGAAACCAGAAGTCGAATTTTTGGGTTTCCTAATATCCACAACGGGAATAAAGGCTAACCCTAAAAAAGTGGAGGCAATTAACAACTTCCCAGCCCCAAATACCCTCAAAGATCTGAGATCCTTCCTTGGAATGGCAGGATTTATCGCCGTTTCATTAGGGACTATGCCAAATTGGCAAAACCCCTAACGGCTCTCTTAAGGGGGGAAGGAGGACGAATGTCCAAATCTGTCTCTAACAAAGTGATCATTAAACTGGACAAGAATGGCCTAGATGCTTTTAACAAAATTAAAAAAACGTTGACGTCAGAGGACGTCATACTGACTTACCCAAATTTTGAAAGGGAATTTCAGCTTACTACGGATGCGTCGAATTATGCAATTGGAGCTGTTCTAGAACAGGATGGCAGACCCATTACGTTTATCTCCAGAACACTTAACAGGGCTGAAGAACACTATGCCACGAACGAAAAGGAAATGTTGGCAATCGTTTGGGCTCTTAGAAGTCTTAGAAACTACCTCTACGGAGCAGCAATGGTGAAGATTTTTACGGATCACCAACCACTGACACATGCCCTAAGTAACGGAAATACGAACAGCAAGCTTCGACGATGGAAAGCAATACTGGAAGAATACAATTACGAGTTATTGTATAAACCCGGCAGTACTAATGCAGTCGCGGATGCTTTATCCAGACCAACGCAACAAATATGTCAGATAAACTCAACATGTGCTACACAACATAGTGTCCAAAGTTCACCACGGAACCTTATACAATACAGCGACGCACCGATAAACGCTTTTAAGAATCAGATTATTATAGAACCGCACGAAACAAGGTCCTATGAGTTCCAAATCGTATTTCCAACCTACCACAGACACATTATATTCGAACCTGAACCTACCGAAGAAAGACTGAATGAAATCATGGGAAAGTACTTAAATCCCTCTGTCACAAACTGCATAAAAACAACTGATAAAATACTGGGAAAAGCGCAGGAAATTTACTCTTCGAATTTCTGTAAATTTAAAGTTCGTTACACGAGAAAGATGGTTGCCGATATCCATAACGAAACGGATCAAGAAGTTGAAATCATGAACGAACATAATAGAGCCCACAGAAACGCTGCCGAAAACAAGATTCAATTGTTGGAGAGATGCTACTTCCCGCAAATGATGGCAAAGATAAAAAGGATCGTAAAACTTTGCCGGATATGCAAGGAGAACAAATATGATAGAAATCCGAACAACATAACATTACAAGAAACACCGATTCCGCAATATCCAGGCCAAATAATTCACATTGATATCTATATTACGGAGAGAACGTCTATCCTAACAGCAATAGATAAGCTGACCAAATACGGCCAAGCGAGGATATTAAAATCAAGGGCCGCAGAAGATATTAAACAGCCTCTAAGGGAGATTCTTATGAATTATGGTATGCCCGAAACAGTCGTAATGGACAATGAAAAATCATTTAATTCCAAGGCAGTAACGTTTATGATGGAAAATCAGTTCAACGTGAAGGTTTTCCGAATTCCACCATATGCCAGTACGGTTAATGGCCAAATCGAAAGGTTTCACTCTACCCTCTCCGAAATCATGAGGTGTCTGAAATCAGAGGGAACCCAAAAGGATTTGTCCGAACTCTTGGATAAGTCTGTCCATGAATATAATAATACAATTCATTCAACCTTGGGTAAGAAACCAGCTGAGGCATTTTTCGGAAGAAAATTTTACAATGATCCCAACAAGCGGGAGAAAGACAGAATTCAAATGATTGAGGATCTAAAGAATAAGCAAATATCTGACCTGAATTACCATAACCGCGGTAAGGCGGAACCCAAAAACTATAACGTAGGAGAAACCATTTTTGTGAAACAGAATAGGAGACTAGGGACTAAACTTACTAAGGGTTACAGGCAAGAGATAGTAAAAGAGAATAGGCACACCACCATACTGACCGAGAGCGGAAAGGTCGTTCACAAAAACAACATCCGTAATTAGGAAAGCTAATTCCTCTTTTCTTTCTTTTTAGTATAATCTCTCTACCCTTGATTCAAGGAGAGGTTAAAATCTTGGATTACACCAACTCGCAAATAGTGGCAATCGACGTCGGCTTTGCCAAAATACAATCCGGTACGGTTAGATTAGTACACGTCGTAGACCTGGAGGATTACGAATCACTAATGGACAATATCTACTCCACCATAAGGACAAATGTAAGCACTCCCCATCCCATCTATCCTTTCCTCATCCACGAAATAGAACAAATAAAAATTCATTTAGGATATCTTAAACCAAAATACAAAAGATCTCTTAATTTCATTGGCTCCGCATGGAAGTGGGTCGCTGGTAACCCAGACCACGACGATTTTGAAATAATACAACAGAAAATAAACAACGCTTTGGAAAATAATAATAGACAAGTCGTTATTAATAGAATGACTTTAGAAAAATTGAATGAAATAACTTCAAAAACCAATGAAATTCTGAAATCTGATAGGGACATAGACTTGAGAGATTCTTTAGTAAATAAACTTAAATACAAATTGGAAATTTTAAAAGGCGAGATCGTCAATCTACAATACGCCATTCATTGGGCGAAAGTAGGAGTCTTAAACTCATTCATTTTGTCTAACAACGAAATGGAAATGGTAAAAAATCTCTTTGACGATGGAAGTATTAATTATTTGAATATTGAAGAGTCTCTCGAGCTTAGCAAAATTAAAATAGCCACTAACCATAATTCTCTCCTCTTTATTATAAGTATCCCAACGACAAAAAAAGAACTTTGTAATAGCCTTATAGTAACTCCTGTAAAATCAAAACAAATTAGCATTAAGATCAAATTCGATAAAATTTTGACATGTGAAGGAAAATTGTATGGTATAAAAAAATCATGTAAGAACTATAACAAATTGACGCTATGTGAAGATAACGAAATCGAAGATATTACCAAATCCAAATGCATACCAAATCTGATACAGAGTAAACCCTCCAATTGCACTTTGATGAATAATCATCACCTACCCATGGTACAGGAAATCCTACCGGGTGCTCTCCTACTGAATGAATTCAACGGTACAGTTTCTATAGGTCACGAATCTTACGACTTGAATGGCACCTATCTTATAAAGTTTCACAACGAGACAGTGTCTGTAAATGGAAAAACTTTTAGTCTGTCAGAAATAAATTTTTCAAAACCCCTACCAGCAGTGGTACAACCAAGAATGGGCGATTCTTATGTTGAGGAAACACTTACTCTCGAATTAGTCAAAGAAATGCACGTTAACAATACAAAGGCAATCACACTTCTTGATACCCAAAACAAATGGGGTGATATCATGAGCTGCTCTTTTATAATTACTATGATAATTATCACTATTTTTCTCTGGTCAAAGAGGAGTTGTGGAACTAGGTAAAACCACCCTTCTGGAGACACCAAACTAAATATTGGCCTACCAATACAAAATATTCCACAAGGAGATAATGAGACAAAATGTGGCCCAGTATCAAGAATTACGCAAATCCCCTATTTTTGAATTAACGATCGGGACGCTCGTTTTGTCGGGGGAAGAGTTAATACAAAAAATATTAACTTGTGAATACCTCTAATCAGTTTACTGCATTTTACCTACATTGCATATTTCAATACACGCGCTGTCCACATAGCAATTTGTTTAAGTTCAGTAGAATGTCTTCCCATAATAATGTGACCCAATTGCGACTCACATTACAATGTGTGTCGCAATCAAAAATAAGAATTTAAAATTTATTTTATTAAAAATGTTGACAATGCGTCTACCATTTGTTTGTCGTAAATACCTACCGTAAATGCTTAGTAATCATTATTGTACTTTTATAAATAAAATTATTGACTACCAACAGTTAGTTGTAGTCAAGTACTCAAACCATAAATAAAGTTTTATTTTATTTAACTTATACCATACTGTGGTATAGTTGATGCTAGCCGGTTAGGAAAATGGTTGGAACCAGGGAATTATATGGGGATAAAATTTTGGATGGTGAAGGCAACACTAGTGAATATGAGGACTAAGAGTTTTTAGAAGACGAATTAGAGGACGAATGAGAATCGAGGTCGATTGTGTTGTCAGATTGGCCGAGATTGTTGTGATCTGCGATGTGGCAACAGCGAACCAAAAGGGGACGATATGACAGATATACAAGTAAAGAAACTCTCAACAAGTTCGGTGGTGTATTTTTAAAAGCTCCCCAGTGTTTCGCATAAAAATATATTCCAAACATAAAATTGTATATATTAAAAAACACCTATTAATAAATAAAACATTTCTACTGGTGTCAACATTTAATATTGGTGTTAATTTAAATAAGCAATATTAAAAAAAAAAGTTTATATAACAAAATATTGTTCTTTTAAATTCAAAACTAGTAATAAAAGAATGCATATTAAACTTAGAGTTTCTCTTTTATAATATAAAATATCTCTTCAAAAAAAAAAAAAAAACAAAATTATTAAAGTCTGACGCTTTGTGGAAGTTGCTCTTTTTAAAACAACCTCTTATCAAAAACAAAACAAAACTTATAAAATTTAAAGCTTTGTGTGATGTTTTATTTACGAAACAATAGTTCCGTTCGTTTACGTGATAATTTGTTATAATTTGTACAAATTATCACAAAATTTACTGGATCCTGTTCGTTTACTTCAAAAACCCAGTAAAAGAGAACAAATGAGAGCGTAAAGTGACAGTTCATTTTTTGAAAACTTGCTAGTTTTTACTGGATATATTTTTGCCACTAACCCTGCTATCTCACATCACACTGCAACTGTGAAATCGTTGTGTACGTATTATCAACGAAAAATTGTTCGAATTAGTCGAATCCATCGCCATTTACTTTTGTGTTCACACATCTGACTGCAATCTCATTTTTAAAATGTTGTCGAGGCGTAAACTTGAAAAAATTTGTTTACTTCTCAAATTGAAAAAAAAAATTTTTTTTCACCACTTCCACCACTACCCATCTCTTTTGCTATATTTTCATAGGCCTTGTTCTTTAAATCATTGTGCCTGTATGAATTACTGCTCATATCCCACAAAAGATGGTGGGAATGATATAAATTAATTAATTTTAAAATATTTTCTTGGTTGAGTTTGGCGTCATTATTCACTTTTTTTTGTTTAATAGAGTTACCGAGTTTATTATATAGGCACATGTTAGAGGGAAAATGTTAACATTTATTATTATTAGTATTATTTTAATAATAGTTAATAATATTTATGCTCTATAATTCACAAACTTGCGTTTTTATATGCGCTTTTCAAGAAATAAATCATAATAATAGATTTAACAAGTTAAAATTTTAATTACAATTTTGCAGAATCCAGTAAAGTTGCATTAAATTTATAACAGGGTAACATTAATCATCGTTAGTGGCAGCCATTACTCGCACGAAAAATTTGGTGCCATTAGTGTGACCACTGCGGAAAATGTGTGTGTATTAGTAAAAAAAATGTGAGTGGATTGAGTTTTTCGAACTTGCAGTGTGATGTGTAATAGGGGGGTAAGAATTAGCAAGCAAGAAAAAACATATGTTTGAAAAACATATGATTGAGTTTTGTGGTAAATAAAGCAAGAATACTACAATTCTATTTCTGTGCAAAAATTTTTAAATAATAATTCTGAGGAAATTTATGATAAAATAAGTAAATTAATATTCATATAACCAGGTTTCATTTAATTTTAATTTTAAAACCGGTTCCTGCCAAAAAATATGTGTATCTGCCAATTTATTTCATAATAAATGTTTATTTTCAAAAGCAATATGTAATGATATTAGTTTCAATGAATATTTTTACATGTTAAATAAAATAAATTCTTCTAATTAAGGTACATATATTTCTTTTTTTAATTTAGAGTTTCACTTCTTCACTTTCCAATGTGTTTACAATCAGCTGTTTCTATGAACTTGCAAATTCTTACAAATTGCTGTTCGTTTACTATTTTGGATATTTATGGTTTTGAGAACTAATTTTTCTTACTCTCTGAAATTTCGGTTTTTACTGGGAAAGTAAACGAACAGAGCTAATAACAAAAATGAATTACAACAACCCCCACGATGACAACAACAACAGCAGAAACAGCATTGACAATACATCAACAACAACATATATGTATATACAAAATATAATTAATGCGCCAAAAAGATGTAGCGAACCTTTTGCAAAGCTCCCTTTCTGAAAAAAAAAACTAAAAATGTAAAATTTGTCTTCGCAGTTTCACGCAGACAGTTTGTAGTATTTATCGCGGCGAAGATACTCAGCTGAAATTTTAGAAAAAAAAACCATTCTTGCGCTCCGCTCCGTAGGGTAACAGTTGCGCAAAAAAATTTTTTTTCCAGAAACATATGAGCCGAAATCGAAAATCCCAAAAGAGGATCAATGGGCAAATTTCAGTCGAACATTTAAAAAAACTCCAGCTCAAACATTTGAACGATGTGAGGTGTAGAGCAGAGCCAACGGTCTAGCTCGAGTACTCGAAGCTGGACCTACTCGAGTAGTTGATGAGCTACTCGAGCTCAACGAGTAGCTCGAGTAGTATAAATTAGCATTTTTCATGTTTGAAAGCATGTAAAACGTTAAATATAGGTATTTAGTAGAACATATGTAAACTTTTTAGAATCATACAGATACCAGGAATATCATCATTAAATTTCACTTGAATCGCAGTGTCCCACTGGCGTGGGCAAACTACTACTCGAAAAAGCTCGACGACTTTCCATACAAATGTATGAAAATATTAACTTCATAGATGTTTGACGTCATTTAAAACAAAATTTCCAAAAATACATGGTTTGATTTTACATATTTTGAAGTCAGTTATATTGGTAGATTAGTCTCCTGAAATATTGAAGCATTCTGATAAAAACTATGGAGTGGGCTAAGTATTACTCGAAAAAGATCATGCACGTTCCACCCAAATGTATGGAAATAATGTTCTTCGTATATGTTTGATGTATATTTACAAAAAAAAATTCAAGAACAGTTGGAAAAAACTTTCAATATTTTAATCTGAATATATGTAGAGGATATGTTTTCAAAA
The DNA here is from genome assembly GCA_963682025.1 of Cordilura impudica. Lineage (NCBI taxonomy): Eukaryota > Metazoa > Arthropoda > Insecta > Diptera > Scathophagidae > Cordilura > Cordilura impudica. The sequence goes on along the minus strand of OY821517.1, from coordinate 202,177,833 downwards.
TTTCAAAGCATTTGGACAGAAATGTTGGCGTGTGGGAACAACTACTCGATAAAGATCGGAAATTTTGCAAAAAGTGTAAAATATATTAAATTTTTTTTTTTAAATTTTTTCAATGTTTGTAATTGACTATATTCATAGATTACTCATAAGAAATGTTAAGCCATTCCGACCAAAATTGTGGCGTCGGTATAGCACTACTCGTCTGATATTGACCACTTTCTATACAAATGTGTAAAAGTATGCTCTTATTTGAAGTTTGATGCTATTTTCTAGAAAATTTTCCACAATGACTTAACAAAAAATTATATTCGTTACAGCTGAATATATAAAGAGAACGCTTCTTTCGAATTTGAAAGCATTCCCCCAAAAACTGAAGCTTGGAGGAACTACTACTCGACGAAAAACATAATCTTCAACCCAAAGTTTTGTGAATGGATCTGCATGCATCACGTAAAGACAATTCAGAAGGAATGACTATGCCTGCTGACGTGCGTTGTTTTGCAAATTTGCCTACTAATTCATTTGGGCTATTGCCAACGTGTGAGGGAGTCCATAGAAACATTACTTTTGAAACTATATCAATTTTGTCCAATTTCTGCTAACCAAACAATTAAGATTTATTTTTTTTTTAATCAGCCAACAAGCGCTTTTAATTTCGGTAAGCAGGCATTGCAACTTTTTCCATCCCACCCTCAATTCAAGTTCTATCGCATTTTCTATTGAAAAACTTAAGGATGAAACTTTAGATTAGATTTTGAATACCTAGTATATGAATGGCAGTTTTATATACATATGTATGTACATATGTACATGCCGCTCGTCTTAGGAATAATCTTCCACCTATTTTATGCAGAATACAAAACACTCGAATACTTTTGCACCTAACTTCTTTTTAATACATTTAAGGATATTCTTTTCGTAGCGACAATTATGTTCGAAAAACTTTTGCTTATCGTTGCTGTTTGACAATAACAAAATTTATAATTTAAGTTAAAGCCATATTTTATATATTTGGACATTATTTTTATTAAAAAAGAAATAAACAATACAGTATAATTTTTTAAATATAGTTTCAAACAACTTACCATCAATTAATAAACCATTCCGTTTGATGTGGGATTAACAAACAAAAAATTGCACTCTATTTTCTTTAAAGTCGACTTTAAATATATGTATTACCTTTTTTTATTGGTCAGGCCTTTGTTTATTTTCATACTGTATAAAGCAAACAACTATTGTTTATTTTTTATTTATATTTATTTTTATACGGACCCGTTTTTACAATTTTCAGTTATATATCGGATTGTAGGTTCGGGCTTTTATACAAAATAAATTTTTCAAAAAAAAAATTTTTTTTTTTCTTTTTGCTGCCCGTAATTGACCTTATTCACAAATGACTCATTTAAAAAAATTAAGTCATTCCAATTAAAATTGAGCTCTCGGCGAACAACTACTCGAAAAAGATCAGCCAATTTCTTTACAAATGTGTGCAAATTTGCTCTTATTTCAAGTTTGATGTAACTTTAAAAAAAATTTCCATCACGACTTGCTAAAATTTTTACTGTTAGTAGTTGCAAATATATCAATATAATCTTTCAAAATTTCTAAAATTTCAAAGTATTCCGACAATAATTGTGCTGTTGGCGAACTACTACTCGAAAAAGCTCGACCACTTTCCATACAAATATATGAAAAAATTCACTTCATGCAAGTTTGACATCGATTTAAAGATCAGACTCTTCCATTACAAAAGCGTGAAAATCTGCTCTTATTTCATGTTTGAAATAATTTTACAGAAAAATTTTTATAATGACATAGCCAAAAGTAATATTTTTAAGATTTAGAAATGTAAGGAGAGCATTTCTTTTGAATTTCAAACCTTTCCAATTATTGTTGGAATACTTTGAAATTTTAAGAAGATTATCTTGATATATTTGCAACTACAACCAGTAAAAAATTTAAGCAAGTCGTAATGGAATTTTTTTTTTAAGTTACATCAAACTTGAAATAAGAGCAAATTTGCACACATTTGTATAGAAAGTGGCTGATCTTTTTCGAGTAGTTGTTCGCCCAAAGCTCAATTTTAATCGGAATGACTTAATTTTTTAAATGAATCATCTGTAAATAAGGTCAATTACGGGCAGCAAAAAGAAAAAAATTTATTTATTTTTTTGGATAATTTTATTTTTTGTTTTTCGTCGAGTAGTAGTTCATCCAAGCTTCAATTTTTGGCAGAATGCTTTGAAACTTGAAGGAAGTGTTCTCTTTGTATATACAGCTCTAACGAATATAACTTTTTGTTAAGTCATTGTGGAAAATTTTCTGGAAAATATCATCAAACTTCAAATAAGAGCATATTTTCACACATTTGTATAGAAAGTGGCCAATATCAGCCGAGTAGTGCTATACCGACATCACAATTTTGGTCGGAATGGCTTAAAATTTTTTACGAGTACAGTGAAAACATTAAAAAAAAAATTTTTTTTTATTTTTTTACACTTTTTGCAAAATTTCCGATCTTTTTCGACATTTCAACATTTTTGTTGAAATGCTTTGAAATTTTGAAAACATATTCTCTGCATATGTTCAGATTAAAATACGAATAGCTTTTTCCAAGCGTTCTTGAAAATTTTTTTGTAAATAGGCATCAAACATATACGAAGATCATATTTTCATACATTTTCGAGAAGTAGTTAGCCCACTCCATAGTTTTTATCAGAATGTTTTAATATTTCAGGAGGATAATCTATAAGTTTAGCTGACTTCAAAATATATAAAATAATACCATATATTTTGTTAAAATTTTTTCTTAAATGAAGTCAAACATCTATGAAGTTAATATTTTCATATATTTGTATGGAAAGTCGCCGAGCTTTTTCGAGTAGTAGTTTTCCCACGCCAGTGGGACACTCCGATTCAAGTGAAATTTAATGATGATATTTCTGGTATCTGTACGATTCTAAAAAGTATACATTTGTTATACTAAATACCTATATTTAACTTTTTACATGCTTTCAAACATGAAAAATGCTAATTTTTACTACTCGAGCTACTCGTTGAGCTCGAGTAGCCCATCAACTACTCGAGCAGCTCGAGTAGCTCGAAGCTCGAGTAATGGGGAGCCCTGGTGTAGAGTAATTTGAATGGAACAGTGGCGATTCGGCCTACTGTGCGCCGTCTTTATTAAGGGCATAGTGAATTATTTTGTTTGTTCGTACGTTTCGTGTCGGACGTTTCACATTTTTGCACTCAATAAAAACCATATTTTTTTATATAAATTTATTGTAAATACATGATATTATTAATTTATCCTGTTTTTAATAAACATATTTTTCGGTACTTAAGAGCCGCAGTTTTAAATGCTTTTATAAAGTTTTTTTCTTTTACAGATTTTATCAATAGATACAATTTCATCATGCATTTCTATATATATTATTTGTGTCGCGGAAATATTTTACTTACAACAGCCATAAAACTCGTAAGTATTACTTATAACTATGCTTTAAGTTCTTATCAGTTTCCAAACCTTTCGCTTTACTACTGCGCCAATGCTATCAACTGCACCTTTACCAAGAGAGGTAGCAAAAAGGTTTGAATTAAATTGTTTTACAAAATATGGAATAGTTCTCAAAAGAAACTTATTTTTAAATTGTCCACTACATCCTTCCGTCCCAAAGTTTGCTTACAAGTATATGGCTGTAAGGCTGACAGTCTTACTAATTCTTTTTTTTCTGTCGAAAAGACTAACCGCTTGTTATTTACTCTTAATTTTTCGATGAGTGAGGGTTTACGTGCTGCTTTTACTTTCGGTCTATAAATTCGGTTTCTTTCAGCTTCGTTTGCCCGATATTCTTCATTATATTTCATTTTGTTCCTCCATACTTTGGACATCGCTGCTGATGAATAAGACATCTGTATAAATAGGCACAAATATAATTTAATTATGTCCATTTTTTCCATTTTTATAAAAATTCTCGACGTTGTCTGCTTTTATAAACAGTCAAACAGAAATTATATGACTCAGCTTGCTCAACATTTTACAGTACTCACTGACGGGAGCTATCAGCAATGACAGTAGGAACACTGGGTCAATACCTGCTATGAAGTTGTTCGAACAACGAATAAAACTTTGTCAGTAAAATGTACAAAAAATTGTTCATGTTTTTATGTGAGGATGATGCTGTTCAACTGTTGTCTTCTCATACATACATTTGATGTTAGACAAAACTATGATTCTCCAAGCGCAGACAATTTTAATTGCACATGAACAAAATATTGACAAAAGTATTGTACACTGGAATAAGTTTTTATAATTTTTTTAAATCAATTTTTAGAACCAGTGTAACAACTTTTTTGACATACATATATCAAAGGCATTATTGCTATAAATTTGTTTCGCCATTTTATTTTAAAATCGTAACATATTTTATATTTTCCCAACATGTTGACCGCCTGTAGAGATGAGCTGCCCAATCCGCATAAGAATTGTGTTCATGAATTGCTCAAGTCATTGGCATGCTTTGACAATGATTATCAATGCATTAATATCGGACTGAGAAAATTGCATCATGAATTTAAACGAGAAGTTGACAAGGTTATTTTTCAATGCTCCGAAAAAAGAAAACTTGCCTGCGCCTCAGAGGACACGCTTGATGAATTTCAGAAAAATATTGAAAATATTGATAACACCACCGAATGTTACAACAAACAAATCAAAGCTATGCAAATCAAATGTCAGAGAGTTGTAGAGCAAGCCAAGAAATGCTTTGTGGAATTTCATGCCGAAAAATGCAAATTCAAGAAATTTCACGAAAAAACTATAGATCATTTAAAGACATATGCTGTACAAAGCAATGATCCAGTGATTGTCAGAAATTGTGAGAAGGATATCAATGAAATAAATAAGCAATTTGTCAAGGAAGTGGCCTACATTAGTAAATGCGAAAGAGTCTTGGGATCATTTCTCAAGGTACTTCATGATTGCACCAATCAATTGTTATGTAAATGTTGTTTTAAAGAATATGAGTGGGTGCCACAAGGTAGTATAACCTATTTTATTTGATTTCACTAATACATATCTATAATTATTTTTTCTGTTTGCGTTTGAAAGGGAAATCCATGAAAATTATAGATTCAGCAGTTAAAGAAATCGAAAATACGATGGGTACTACATTGATAAAGGCATTTGCACAACTTCACATTCACCAGCCCACAGATGTCAAAAGTTTCTTGGCCTCTTATCTTATGAGTTTGGAACGTAACGAAGAAATATTGAAAGAAAAATTACAGATATTTGAGGCGCGTTAATTCATTTATGCTTATTATTTTCCAATAGCACTTTTTACATTCAATTTACATTTTATGAAATAAACATATTATTCGATTAATTTTAATATTCGCACTAAGTATTAATGTTTAACACTTACTAACTAATTATAAAATACTAATGACACCAGCTAACGTCATACAGACATTTGTAATAAAACCAGCGTATCATCCAAGCATTGAGTTTTGTCATATTTTGTACTTCTGTTTCAATATCAAAGTTCTCTGGTTGAAGCTGTAAAATAACAAAAATATCATATATAGTCAAATGGATAATAATGGATATAATGCTTACAATTGGTTTGGGGAATATACGCTTCATGCTGGTTTTATGTAAATGTTCACGATGTGCCTTTTCCAACATTTCATATTCACTACCACTAAGACAGGGTAAACACAATTCACATTCCTGTCGATTACATGATTTATCACAGTCAAATTTAGCGCATGTATTTAAATTTGTGGCTAAATTACTTTCAGAGGTTATCATTTCTATAATTGCTTCTGGGCTAAAAAGCAAAACACGAAAATATATCAAATATTCATATATGGACTCCACATATTAAAAAAAATGTATTTGAATCAGGGACGGAAAATAATTGTTATTTTTTCTTTCGGAAAAAAGTTTAAGTTAAAATTCGCTTTATCTATTTTAGGGAATTTTTAACCATTATGGTAAGATAAATAGTATTTTGGTCATCGTAACCAATATAGGTGGGAAATATTTTTTTTTTTTTTTTGGTTATAAATAACAATTATAATAACCAAAAAAATTTGTTGGTTACTAATAACCATTATTGAAGTAATTTTATTTTTTGGTTATCGCTATCCGGATACGTATTGTATTTTTGATGTAATGGATGCATTTCTAAGATGTTTGAAGGATAAGGAATTTTGATATCTTTGGTAAAGTAAACAAAACGGGCAGTAAGAAATTTTTATTAATTTCATAAATAAAATATTTAAATAAAAAGTTGATTAAAAATTAAACTACAAACCCTTTAGAAATGCATCCATTATATGATAAATACGATATATATAGCGATAACCAAAAAATAAAATTACTTTCAATAATGGTAACCAAAAGATTTTTTTTGTTATAATAGTTATTCATAACCAAAAAAAAAAAAAAATATTTCTCATCTAAGCATATTGGTTACAATGACCAAAATTAAATATATATTACAATAACGGTTAATTATAACCTTTATTTGAATTCATCAATGTTAATGGTTAAATAAGACCTTTTCGTAATTTCTCTTATAACTGTTACGTCCCTGATTTGAATAAATTAATCAATACAATTTGTACTCTTACCTTTCAGTAAAAGAATTAACATGACGTACTGGTGTTCCGATGCCAATTAAATTCATTACACTGTATAAAATTTGTTCGTACAGTAAAGAATTCGGTTTAAAATGGGCCGATGACAGATTCGGTGACATGTTGGCTTCCATTAAATAAACTTTCAACTTCTCATCGATTATCAAATCAAAACGCATTAAATCGAAGAAATTTCTAGTTTTATATGAATGCAGGATCCGCACAATATCCTGTTCTTTTACCAAAACGGTACGGCGTATAATGTCTTCTACTTGAGACCAAATTGGTGAAGGATCTATTTGTTGATCTCGAACATATGACTCAAAACATCCACGCATACTGCCTCTTAAACTCTTGTAGTATTTAACCAGTGATGGTAATTGCCATGTTGGGAGATAATCATCACCCACAACATATTTATCGATATTGTTGACATTAAATGGATGATACTTCACGGGACAGTAACGAAATAAAACATCGCCACTGTAAATGTAAAGGCGGAGAGGATCTACTGATGTGATGACCACATAAACACCAATATCAAATTTATAACCATCCACCAGGAAAGGATTTTGTATAAATTCCTGAACAAATGAATCGTTCGAGTTTAAATTTATTTCGGATGGTGGGCGTATAACTATGTGACGGTGTTCATTATGTTTTTCCACAAACAACGCATTCGGATGTTTTTGAGCGTACTCCATAAATTCGACTCGTTGCGAGGGCAAACGAAAGGCTCGTGGTAGAAATGGCAATGGCGTAGTAGACAAATCCACTTTATTGGTAATAAAACCACATCCAGGCCAATGATTCACAATTTGATTTTTCTGGAGATATTTCATTTGTGGCATCTTAATGAAAGGATAATCATGGGCCCATAACAAATTCCAATTGTCTTCCAGAGACACACGTTTGTATCCGAATCGCTCCAAAACATTAATAATATGTACTAAATGCTCCTCCGTTTTACTTTTACCATAAAAAGCATAAGAAGGTAATGTCATACCTTTCTCATTTTCTTTTTTCCCTGCTTCAGTAACAGGAAGCCATTTCCAGTT
>OY821517.1:202157627-202165127 GCA_963682025.1 Cordilura impudica | reverse complement strand
TTTTTAATTTTAATTTTTAATTTTTAATTTTTAATTTTTAATTTTTAATTTTTAATTTTTAATTTTTAATTTTTAATTTTTAATTTTTAATTTTTAATTTTTAATTTTTAATTTTTAATTTTTAGTTTTTAATTTTTAATTTTTAATTTTTAATTTTTAATTTTAATTTTTAATTTTTAATTTTTAATTTTTAATTTTTAATTTTTAATTTTTAATTTTTAATTTTTAATTTTTAATTTTTAATTTTTAATTTTTAATTTTTAATTTTTAATTTTTAATTTTTAATTTTTAATTTTTAATTTTTAATTTTTAATTTTTGATTTTTAATTTTTAATTTTTAATTTTTAAATTTTAATTTTTAATTTTTATTTTTTAATTTTTAATTTTTAATTTTTAGTTTTTAATTTTTAATTTTTAATTTTTAGTTTTTAATTTTTAATTTTTAATTTTTAATTTTTAATTTTTAATTTTTAATTTTTAATTTTTAATTTTTAATTTTTAATTTTCAATTTTTAATTTTTAATTTTTAATTTTTAATTTTTAATTTTTAATTTTTAATTTTTAATTTTTAATTTTTAATTTTTAATTTTTAATTTTTAATTTTTAATTTTTAATTTTTAATTTTTAATTTTTAATTTTTAATTTTTAATTTTAATTTTTAATTTTTAATTTTTAATTTTTAATTTTTAATTTTTAATTTTTAATTTTTAATTTTTAATTTTTAATTTTTAATTTTTAATTTTTAATTTTTAATTTTTAATTTTTAATTTTTAATTTTTAATTTTTAATTTTTAATTTTTAATTTTTAATTTTTAATTTTTAATTTTTAATTTTTAATTTTTAATTTTTAATTTTTAATTTTTAATTTTTAATTTTTAATTTTCAATTTTTAATTTTTAATTTTTAATTTTTAATTTTTAATTTTTAATTTTTAATTTTTAATTTTTAATTTTTAATTTTTAATTTTTAATTTTTAATTTTTAATTTTTAATTTTTAATTTTTAATTTTTAATTTTTAATTTTTAATTTTTAATTTTTAATTTTTAATTTAAAATTTTAAATTTTAAATTTTAAATTTTAAATTTTAAATTTTAAATTTTTAATTTTTAATCTTTAATTTTTAATTTTTAATTTTTAATCTTTAATTTTTAATTTATAATTTATAATTTTTAATTTTCAATTTTTAATTTTTAATTTTTAATTTTTAATTTTTAATTTTTAATTTTTAATTTTTAATTTTTAATTTTTAATTTTTAATTTTTAATTTTTAATTTTTAATTTTTAATTTTTAATTTTTAATTTTTAATTTTTAATTTTTAATTTTTAATTTTTAATTTTTAATTTTTAATTTTTAATTTTAATTTTTAATTTTTAATTTTTAATTTTTAATTTTTAATTTTTAATTTTTAATTTTTAATTTTTAATTTTTAATTTTTAATTTTTAATTTTTAATTTTTAATTTTTAATTTTTAATTTTTAATTTTTAATTTTTAATTTTTAATTTTTAATTTTTAATTTTTAATTTTTAATTTTTAATTTTTAATTTTTAATTTTTAATTTTTAATTTTTAATTTTTAATTTTTAATTTTTTATTTTTTATTTTTAATTTTTAATTTTTAATTTTTAATTTTTAATTTTTAATTTTCAATTTTTAATTTTTAATTTTTAATTTTTAATTTTTAATTTTTAATTTTTTAATTTTTAATTTTTAATTTTTAATTTTTAATTTTTAATTTTTAATTTTTAATTTTTGATTTTTAATTTTTAATTTTTAATTTTTAAATTTTAATTTTTAATTTTTATTTTTTAATTTTTAATTTTTAATTTTTAGTTTTTAATTTTTAATTTTTAATTTTTAATTTTTAATTTTTAATTTTTAATTTTTAATTTTTAATTTTTAATTTTTAATTTTTAATTTTTAATTTTTAATTTTTAATTTTTAATTTTTAATTTTTAATTTTTAATTTTTAATTTTTAATTTTTAATTTTTAATTTTTAATTTTTAATTTTTAATTTTTAATTTTTAATTTTTAATTTTTAATTTTTAATTTTTAATTTTTAATTTTTAATTTTTAATTTTTAATTTTTAATTTTTAATTTTTAATTTTTAATTTTTAATTTTAATTTTTAATTTTTAATTTTTAATTTTTAATTTTTAATTTTTAATTTTTTAATTTTTAATTTTTTAATTTTTAATTTTTAATTTTTAATTTTTAATTTTTAATTTTTTAATTTTTAATTTTTAATTTTTAATTTTTAATTTTTAATTTTTAATTTTTAATTTTTAATTTTTAATTTTTAATTTTTAATTTTTAATTTTTAATTTTTAATTTTTATTTTTTAATTTTTAATTTTTAATTTTTAATTTTTAATTTTTAATTTTTAATTTTTTAATTTTTAATTTTTAATTTTTAATTTTTAATTTTTATTTTTATTTTTAATTTTTAATTTTTAATTTTTAATTTTTAATTTTTAATTTTTAATTTTTAATTTTTAATTTTTAATTTTTAATTTTTAATTTTTAATTTTTAATTTTTAATTTTTAATTTTTAATTTTTAATTTTTAATTTTTAATTTTTAATTTTTAATTTTTAATTTTTAATTTTTAATTTTTAATTTTTAATTTTTTAATTTTTAATTTTTAATTTTTAATTTTTAATTTTTAATTTTTAATTTTTTATTTTTAATTTTTAATTTTTAATTTTTAATTTTTAATTTTTAATTTTTTTAATTTTTAATTTTTAATTTTTAATTTTTAATTTTTAATTTTTTAATTTTTAATTTTTAATTTTTAATTTTTAATTTTTAATTTTTAATTTTTAATTTTTAATTTTTAATTTTTAGTTTTTAATTTTTAATTTTTAATTTTTTAATTTTTAATTTTTAATTTTTAATTTTTAATTTTTAATTTTTTAATTTTTAATTTTTAATTTTTAATTTTTAATTTTTAATTTTTAGTTTTTAATTTTTAATTTTATATTTAATTTTTAATTTTTAATTTTTAATTTTTAAGTTTTAATTTTTAATTTTTAATTTTTAATTTTTAATTTTTAATTTTAAATTTTATTTTTAATTTTTAATTTTTAATTTTTAATTTTTAATCTTTAATTTTTTAATTTTTAATTTTAATTTTTAATTTTTAATTTTTAATTTTTAATTTTTAATTTTTAATTTTTAATTTTTAATTTTTAATTTTTAATTTTTAATTTTTAATTTTTAATTTTTAATTTTTAATTTTTAATTTTTAATTTTTAATTTTTAATTTTTAATTTTTAATTTTAATTTTTAATTTTTAATTTTTAATTTTTAATTTTTAATTTTTAATTTTTAATTTTTAATTTTTAATTTTTAATTTTTAATTTTTTAATTTTTAATTTTTAATTTTTAATTTTTAATTTTTAAATTTTAATTTTTAATTTTTAATTTTTAATTTTTAATTTTTAATTTTTAATTTTTAATTTTTAATTTTTAATTTTAAATTTTTAATTTTTAATTTTTAATTTTTAATTTTTAATTTTTAATTTTTAATTTTTAATTTTTAATTTTCAATTTTTAATTTTTAATTTTTAATTTTTAATTTTTAATTTTTAATTTTAATTTTTAATTTTTAATTTTTAATTTTTAATATTTAATTTTTAAATTTTAATTTTTAATTTTTAATATTTAATTTTTAATTTATAATTTTCAATTTTTGATTTTTAGTTTTTAATTTTTAATTTTTAATTTTTAATTTTTAATTTTTAATTTTTAATTTTTAATTTTTAATTTTTAATTTTTAATTTTTAATTTTTAATTTTTAATTTTTAATTTTTAATTTTTAATTTTTAATTTTTAATTTTTAATTTTTAATTTTTAATTTTTAATTTTTAATTTTTAATTCTTAATTTTTAATTTTTAATTTATAATTTATAATTTTTAATTTTTTATTTTTAATTTTTAATTTTTTAATTTTTTAATTTAATTTTTAATTTTTAATTTTTAATTTTTAATTTTTAATTTTTAATTTTTAATTTTTAATTTTTAATTTTTAATTTTTAATTTTTAATTTTTAATTTTTAATTTTTAATTTTTAATTTTTAATTTTTAATTTTTAATTTTTAATTTTTAATTTTTAATTTTTAATTTTTAATTTTTAATTTTTAATTTTTAATTTTTAATTTTTAATTTTTAATTTTTAATTTTTAATTTTTAATTTTTAATTTTTAATTTTTAATTTTTAATTTTTAATTTTTAATTTTTAATTTTTAATTTTTAATTTTTAATTTTTAATTTTTAATTTTTAATTTTTAATTTTTAATTTTTAATTTTTAATTTTTAATTTTTAATTTTTAATTTTTAATTTTTAATTTTTAATTTTTAATTTTCAATTTTTAATTTTTAATTTTTAATTTTTTATTTTTTAATTTTTAATTTATAATTTATAATTTTTTATTTTTAATTTTTAATTTTTAATTTTTAATTTTTAGTTTTTAGTTTTTAATTTTTAATTTTTAATTTTTAATTTTTAATTTTTAATTTTTAATTTTTAATTTTTAATTTTTAATTTTTAATATTTAATATTTAATTTTTAATTTTTAATTTTTAAATTTTCATTTTTAATTTTTAATTTTTAATTTTTAATTTTTAATTTTTAATTTTTAATTTTTAATTTTTAATTTTTAATTTTTAATTTTTAATTTTTAATTTTTAATTTTTAATTTTTAATTTTTAATTTTTAATTTTTAATTTTTAATTTTAATTTTTAATTTTTAATTTTAAATTTTAAATTTTTAATTTTTAATTTTTAATTTTTAATTTTTAATTTTTAATTTTTAATTTTTAATTTTTAATTTTTAATTTTTTATTTTTAATTTTTAATTTTTAATTTTTAATTTTTAGTTTTTAATTTTTCATTTTTAATTTTTAATTTTTATTTTTAATTTTTAATCTTTAATTTATAATTTTTAATTTTTAATTTTTAATTTTTAATTTTTAATTTTTAATTTTTAATTTTTAATTTTTAATTTTTAATTTTTAATTTTTAATTTTTAATTTTTAATTTTTAATTTTTAATTTTTAATTTTTAATTTTTAATTTTTAATTTTTAATTTTTAATTTTTAATTTTTAATTTTTAATTTTTAATTTTTATTTTTTAATTTTTAATTTTTAATTTTTAATTTTTAATTTTTAATTTTTAATTTTTAATTTTTAATTTTTAATTTTTAATTTTTAATTTTTAATTTTTAATTTTTAATTTTTAATTTTTAATTTTTAATTTTTAATTTTTAATTTTTAATTTTTAATTTTTAATTTTTAATTTTTAATTTTTAATTTTTAATTTTTAATTTTTAATTTTTAATTTTTAATTTTTAATTTTTAATTTTTAATTTTTAATTTTTAATTTTTAATTTTTAATTTTTAATTTTTAATTTTTAATTTTTAATTTTTAATTTTTAATTTTTAATTTTTAATTTTTAATTTTTAATTTTTAATTTTTAATTTTTAATTTTTAATTTTTAATTTTTAATTTTTAATTTTTAATTTTTAATTTTTAATTTTTAATTTTTAATTTTTAATTTTTAATTTTTAATTTTTAATTTTTAATTTTTAATTTTTAATTTTTAATTTTTAATTTTTAATTTTTAATTTTTAATTTTTAATTTTTAATTTTTAATTTTTAATTTTAATTTTTAATTTTTAATTTTTAATTTTTAATTTTTAATTTTTAATTTTTAATTTTTAATTTTTAATTTTTAATTTTTAATTTTTAATTTTTAATTTTTAATTTTTAATTTTTAATTTTTAATTTTTAATTTTTAATTTTTAATTTTTAATTTTTAATTTTTAATTTTTAATTTTTAATTTTTAATTTTTAATTTTTAATTTTTAATTTTTAATTTTTAATTTTTAATTTTTAATTTTTAATTTTTAATTTTTAATTTTTAATTTTTAATTTTTAATTTTTAATTTTTAATTTTTAATTTTTAATTTTTAATTTTTAATTTTTAATTTTTAATTTTTAATTTTTAATTTTTAATTTTTAATTTTTAATTTTTAATTTTTAATTTTTAATTTTTAATTTTTAATTTTTAATTTTTAATTTTTAATTTTTAATTTTTAATTTTTAATTTTTAATTTTTAATTTTTAATTTTTAATTTTTAATTTTTAATTTTTAATTTTTAATTTTTAATTTTTAATTTTTAATTTTTAATTTTTAGTTTTTAATTTTTAATTTTTAATTTTTAATTTTAAATTTTTAATTTTAAATTTTTAATTTTTAATTTTTAATTTTTAATTTTTAATTTTTAATTTTTAATTTTTAATTTTTAATTTTTAATTTTTAATTTTTAATTTTTAATTTTTAATTTTTAATTTTTAATTTTTAATTTTTAATTTTTAATTCTTAATTTTTAATTTTTAATTTATAATTTATAATTTTTAATTTTTTATTTTTAATTTTTAATTTTTTAATTTTTTAATTTAATTTTTAATTTTTAATTTTTAATTTTTAATTTTTAATTTATAATTTTTAATTTTTAATTTTTAATTTTTAATTTTTAATTTTTTAATTTTTAATTTTTAATTTTTAATTTTTAATTTTTAATTTTTAATTTTTAATTTTTAATTTTTAATTTTTAATTTTTAATTTTTAATTTTTAATTTTTAATTTTTAATTTTTAATTTTTAATTTTTAATTTTTAATTTTTAATTTTTAATTTTTAATTTTTAATTTTTAATTTTTAATTTTTAATTTTTAATTTTTAATTTTTAATTTTTAATTTTTAATTTTTAATTTTTAATTTTTAATTTTTAATTTTTAATTTTTAATTTTTAATTTTTAATTTTTAATTTTTAATTTTTAATTTTTAATTTTAATTTTTAATTTTTAATTTTTAATTTTTAATTTTTAATTTTTAATTTTTAATTTTTAATTTTTAATTTTTAATTTTTAATTTTTAATTTTTAATTTTTAATTTTTAATTTTTAATTTTTAATTTTTAATTTTTAATTTTTAATTTTTAATTTTTAATTTTTAATTTTTAATTTTTAATTTTTAATTTTTAATTTTTAATTTTTAATTTTTAATTTTTAATTTTTAATTTTTAATTTTTAATTTTTAATTTTTTAATTTTTAATTTTTAATTTTTAATTTTTAATTTTTAATTTTTAATTTTTAATTTTTAATTTTTAATTTTTAATTTTTAATTTTTAATTTTTAATTTTTAATTTTTAATTTTTAATTTTTAATTTTTAATTTTTAATTTTTAATTTTTAATTTTTAATTTTTAATTTTTAATTTTTAATTTTTAATTTTTAATTTTTAATTTTTAATTTTTAATTTTTAATTTTTAATTTTTAATTTTTAATTTTTAATTTTTAATTTTTAATTTTTAATTTTTAATTTTTAATTTTTAATTTTTTAATTTTAATTTTTAATTTTTAATTCTTAATTTTTAATTTTTAATTTATAATTTTTAATTTTTAATTTTTTATTTTTAATTTTTAATTTTTTAAATTT
>OY821517.1:202155342-202157427 GCA_963682025.1 Cordilura impudica | reverse complement strand
AAAATTAATTTTTAATTTTTAATTTTTAATTTTTAATTTTTAATTTTTAATTTTTAATTTTTAATTTTAATTTTTAAATTTTAATTTTTAATTTTAATTTTTAATTTTTAATTTTTAATTTTCAATTTTTAATTTTTAATTTTTAATTTTTAATTTTTAATTTTTAAATTTTAATTTTTAATTTTTTAATTTTTAATTTATAATTTATAATTTTTTATTTTTTATTTTTGATTTTTAATTTTTAGTTTTTAGTTTTTAGTTTTTAATTTTTAATTTTTAATTTTTAATTTTTAATTTTTAATTTTTAATTTTTAATATTTAATTTTTAATTTTTAATTTTTAAATTTTAATTTTTAATTTTTAATTTTTAATTTTTAATTTTTATTTTTTAATTTTTAATTTTTAATTTTTAATTTTTAATTTTTAATTTTTTATTTTTAATTTTTAATTTTTAATTTTTAATTTTTAATTTTTAATTTTTAATTTTTAATTTTTAATTTTTAATTTTTAATTTTTAATTTTTAATTTTTAATTTTTAATTATTAATTTTTAATTTTTAATTTTAATAATTAATTTTAAATTTTTAAGTTTAAATTTTAATTTTTAAATTTTAATTTTTAATTTTTAATTTTTAATTTTTAATTTTTAATTTTTAATTTTTAATTTTTAATTTTTAATTTTTAATTTTTAATTTTTAAGTTTTAATTTTTAATTTTTATTTTTAATTTTTAATTTTAATTTTTAATTTTTAATTTTTAATTTTTAATTTTAATTTTAATTTTAATTTTAATTTTTAATTTTTAATTTTTAATTTTTAATTTTTAATTTTTAATTTTTAATTTTTAATTTTTAATTTTTAATTTTTAATTTTTAATTTTTAATTTTTAATTTTTAATTTTTAATTTTTAATTTTTAATTTTTAATTTTAATTTTTAATTTTTAATTTTTAATTTTTAATTTTTAATTTTTAATTTTTAATTTTTAATTTTTAATTTTTAATTTTTAATTTTTAATTTTTAATTTTTAATTTTTAATTTTAATTTTTAATTTTTAATTTTTAATTTTTAATTTTTAATTTTTAATTTTTAATTTTTAATTTTTAATTTTTAATTTTTAATTTTTAATTTTTAATTTTTAATTTTAATTTTTAATTTTTAATTTTTAATTTTTAATTTTTAATTTTTAATTTTTAATTTTTAATTTTTAATTTTTAATTTTTAATTTTTAATTTTTAATTTTTAATTTTTAATTTTTAATTTTTAATTTTTAATTTTTAATTTTTAGTTTTTAATTTTTAATTTTAATTTTTAATTTTTAATTTTTAATTTTTAATTTTTAATTTTTAATTTTAATTTTTAATTTTTAGTTTTTAATTTTTAATTTTTAATTTTTAGTTTTTAATTTTTAATTTTTAATTTTTAATTTTTAATTTTTAATTTTTAATTTTTAATTTTTAATTTTTAATTTTTAATTTTTAATTTTTAATTTTTAATTTTTAATTTTTAATTTTTAATTTTTAATTTTTAATTTTTAATTTTTAATTTTTAATTTTTAATTTTTAATTTTTAATTTTTAATTTTTAATTTTTAATTTTTAATTTTTAATTTTTAATTTTTAATTTTTAATTTTTAATTTTTAATTTTTAATTTTTAATTTTTAATTTTTAATTTTTAATTTTTAATTTTTAATTTTTAATTTTTAATTTTTAATTTTGAATTTTTAATTTTTAATTTTTAATTTTTAATTTTTAATTTTCAATTTTTAATTTTTAATTTTTAATTTTTAATTTTTAATTTTTAATTTTTAATATTTAATTTTTAATTTTTAATTTTTAATTTTTAATTTTAATTTTTAATTTTTAATTTTCAATTTTTAATTCTTAATTTTTAATTTTTAAATTTTAATTTTTAATTTTTAATTTTTTATTTTTTAATTTATAATTTATAATTTTTTATTTTTTATTTTTGATTTTTAATTTTTAGTTTTTAGTTTTTAGTTTTTAATTTTTAATTTTAATTTTGAATATTTAATTTTTAATTTTTAATTTTTAATTTTTAAATTTTCATTTTTAATTTTTAATTTTTA
>OY821517.1:202015342-202150342 GCA_963682025.1 Cordilura impudica | reverse complement strand
TTCTTATTTATGGTGTGATTTTAATGAAACTAAGAATGTACATATATGTATGTTAGAAACATTTTTTTATTGGACCCGGTAGATGGCGCTGTCGTTCGAAAAATAATGAGTTGTCAAATTTATATAAATTTTAATAAATAAACTCACAAACGTTTTTATATATAAATATTCTAACGAAAAAGAAGGAAAAAGCCGCTACATTATTGCATGGTGGCCGCACAGCTCATTCAGCACTCAAATCACCGTTAAACGTACAAAAAAATGAGAATGCCGTCTGTTATATCAAAAAACATTCCGGTATGGCAAAAGTTCTGCAAAAATGCAGTATTTTTATTTGGGATGAATGTACCATGGCTCACAAACATTGTGATTTGATTTGATAAAAGATTTGAAAGGCAATGAAAGATTTTTTGGTGAAGCTCTCATTTTATTATCTGGAGATCTTCGTCACACATTTTATATAGGTATATACAGATTCTAACTAAAATAAAAATTCATTGAGGGCAAAACAACGTTTGCCGGGTCCAGCTAATTTATAATTTATAATTTATAATTTATAATTTATAATTTATAATTTATAATTTATAATTTATAATTTATAATTTATAATTTATAATTTATAATTTATAATTTATAATTTATAATTTATAATTTATAATTTATAATTTATAATTTATAATTTATAATTTATAATTTATAATTTATAATTTATAATTTATAATTTATAATTTACTAGCTGGACCCGGCAAACGTTGTTTTGGCCTCAACGAATTTTTATTTTAGTTAGAATCTGTATATACCTATATAAAATGTGTGACGAAGATCTCCAGATAATAAAATGAGAGCTTCACCAAAAAATCTTTCATTGCCTTTCAAATCTTTTATCAAATCAAATCACAATGTTTGTGAGCCATGGTACATTCATCCCAAATAAAAATACTGCATTTTTGCAGAACTTTTGCCATACCGGAATGTTTTTTGATATAACAGACGGCATTCTCATTTTTTTGTACGTTTAACGGTGATTTGAGTGCTGAATGAGCTGTGCGGCCACCATGCAATAATGTAGCGGCTTTTTCCTTCTTTTTCGTTAGAATATTTATATATAAAAACGTTTGTGAGTTTATTTATTAAAATTTATATAAATTTGACAACTCATTATTTTTCGAACGACAGCGCCATCTACCGGGTCCAATAAAAAAATGTTTCTAACATACATATATGTACATTCTTAGTTTCATTAAAATCACACCATAAATAAGAATATTCGAAATAACTTTAGCCAGCGCCACCTATCGGGTCCATTTATACATACAAAAATTTCTTATGACGAAACATACGTTCATTCTGAATTGCAGTCAAATCGCGCTGAAAGTAAAAATTTTTGTTTTTAACTTGACCCCAACGCCAGCTAGAGGGTTAAAACTAAAAAAAAAAAACACAGAAGAGCTCGAACCGAACCTATGCTGGAAATCCTACCTCGACAGCTCTTATGGTTCCGGAGATCATTCGTTACAATCAAATGCATCAACGTTTTTATATATACGCAACGCCCCTTTGCCCACTAACAACTTTATATAGCTAAGGTCTTATTTTTTCGCAAAAATATCCTTTTGTGAAAATTTCATGACGATCCTTCCAGTAGTTTAGAAGATATTACGATTTTTATTTTTCTAAAAAGGGGCGTGGTCCCGCCCACTTTTCTTCTTGTATGTATTTCTATTCATGCTAATACCATATGTACCAAATATGACTGCTGTAGGTAAAAAAATTCCCGTGATATGACTTTTTCAAACTTTGGGTTATATGGGCGTGGCACCGCCCCTTTGTCCAATCAAAAATTTATATAGCATATTATTCCTTCCAGGGTCACAGTAACACGCTCTGAAAATTTCAGGAAGATCGGTTCTTTGGTTTGGCCTCCTATAAAGCACAAACAAACACACATTCATTTTTATATATATAGATAGATTGAAAGCAGATTAATTATGATTTAAGGTAAAATGGGGCGAAAAAGGGGGACTTGGTAATAAAAAAATGTATGGCTACCTTACCTGTAGATAAAAAGTGTATAAAACTTTAGATAAATACATATTACAAAAAAATTATTTTGTATAGCAAACATTGTTAGTGGTATAAGTAAAAAAAAAGGGGGCGGTGAAATGGGCGTGGTTCATAGTTATATGGCGACGTTAATAGTATTAAGAGCAATATACTACCAAATAAAAAAATCCGTTGGAAGGAACAAATTTGTACAGAGAAAAAAAAGTTTAAAACTTTCAAACAAAATTTGGCGTGAAAAGGGGCGTGAAAGGGGGCGTGCCGTAAGAAATGTTTATTTCTACCTCGCCTGGAGTATAATGTGTATACAATTTGAAGTAAATCTGCTAAAAACTATATGGGAGCAATTACATAATTTTAAAAAGTGGGCGTAAAAGTGGGCGTGGACAAAAAAAAAGTACCCTATTAATCATGCCAGAGTCCCAGTTAAATGCTGTGAAAATTTCAGGAAGATCGGTCCAGAGGTTTGGTCTCCTATAAGGTACACACAAACAAACAAACAAACAAATAAACAAACACACATTCAATTTTATATATATAGATATATAGATAATTTATAATTTATAATTTATAATTTATAATTTATAATTTATAATTTATAATTTATAATTTATAATTTATAATTTATAATTTATAATTTATAATTTATAATTTATAATTTATAATTTATAATTTATAATTTATAATTTATAATTTATAATTTATAATTTATAATTTATAATTTATAATTTATAATTTATAATTTATAATTTATAATTTATAATTTATAATTTATAATTTATAATTTATAATTTATAATTTATAATTTATAATTTATAATTTATAATTTATAATTTATAATTTATAATTTATAATTTATAATTTATAATTTATAATTTATAATTTATAATTTATAATTTATAATTTATAATTTATAATTTATAATTTATAATTTATAATTTATAATTTATAATTTATAATTTATAATTTATAATTTATAATTTATAATTTATAATTTATAATTTATAATTTATAATTTATAATTTATAATTTATAATTTATAATTTATAATTTATAATTTATAATTTATAATTTATAATTTACTAGCTGGACCCGGCAAACGTTGTTTTGCCCTCAATGAATTTTTATTTTAGTTAGAATCTGTATATACCTATATAAAATGTGTGACGAAGATCTCCAGATAATAAAATGAGAGCTTCACCAAAAAATCTTTCATTGCCTTTCAAATCTTTTATCAAATCAAATCACAATGTTTGTGAGCCATGGTACATTCATCCCAAATAAAAATACTGCATTTTTGCAGAACTTTTGCCATACCGGAATGTTTTTTGATATAACAGACGGCATTCTCATTTTTTTGTACGTTTAACGGTGATTTGAGTGCTGAATGAGCTGTGCGGCCACCATGCAATAATGTAGCGGCTTTTTCCTTCTTTTTCGTTAGAATATTTATATATAAAAACGTTTGTGAGTTTATTTATTAAAATTTATATAAATTTGACAACTCATTATTTTTCGAACGACAGCGCCATCTACCGGGTCCAATAAAAAAATGTTTCTAACATACATATATGTACATTCTTAGTTTCATTAAAATCACACCATAAATAAGAATATTCGAAATAACTTTAGCCAGCGCCACCTATCGGGTCCATTTATACATACAAAAATTTCTTATGACGAAACATACGTTCATTCTGAATTGCAGTCAAATCGCGCTGAAAGTAAAAATTTTTGTTTTTAACTTGACCCCAACGCCAGCTAGAGGGTTAAAACTAAAAAAAAAAACACAGAAGAGCTCGAACCGAACCTATGCTGGAAATCCTACCTCGACAGCTCTTATGGTTCCGGAGATCATTCGTTACAATCAAATGCATCAACGTTTTTATATATACGCAACGCCCCTTTGCCCACTAACAACTTTATATAGCTAAGGTCTTATTTTTTCGCAAAAATATCCTTTTGTGAAAATTTCATGACGATCCTTCCAGTAGTTTAGAAGATATTACGATTTTTATTTTTCTAAAAAGGGGCGTGGTCCCGCCCACTTTTCTTCTTGTATGTATTTCTATTCATGCTAATACCATATGTACCAAATATGACTGCTGTAGGTAAAAAAATTCCCGTGATATGACTTTTTCAAATTTTGGGTTATATGGGCGTGGCACCGCCCCTTTGTCCAATCAAAAATTTATATAGCATATTATTCCTTCCAGGGTCACAGTAACACGCTCTGAAAATTTCAGGAAGATCGGTTCTTTGGTTTGGCCTCCTATAAAGCACAAACAAACACACATTCATTTTTATATATATAGATAGATTGAAAGCAGATTAATTTTGATTTAAGGTAAAATGGGGCGAAAAAGGGGGACTTGGTAATAAAAAAATGTATGGCTACCTTACCTGTAGATAAAAAGTGTATAAAACTTTAGATAAATACATATTACAAAAAAATTATTTTGTATAGCAAACATTGTTAGTGGTATAAGTAAAAAAAAGGGGGCGGTGAAATGGGCGTGGTTCATAGTTATAAGGCGACGTTAACAGTATTAAGAGCAATATACTACCAAATAAAAAAATCCGTTGGAAGGAACAAATTTGTACAGAGAAAAAAAAGTTTAAAACTTTCAAACAAAATTTGGCGTGGAAAGGGGCGTCAAAGGGGGCGTGGCATAAGAAATGTTTATTTCTACCTCGCCTGGAGTATAATGTGTATACAATTTGAAGTAAATCTGCTAAAAACTATATGGGAGCAATTACATAATTTTAAAAAGTGGGCGTAAAAGTGGGCGTGGTCAAAAAAAAAGTACCCTATTAAGCATGCCAGAGTCCCAGTTAAATGCTGTGAAAATTTCAGGAAGATCGGTCCAGAGGTTTGGTCTCCTATAAGGTACACACAAACAAACAAACAAACAAACAAATAAACAAACACACATTCAATTTTATATATATACTAGCTGGACCCGGCAAACGTTGTTTTGCCCTCAACGAATTTTTATTTTAGTTAGAATCTGTATATACCTATTACCTATATAAAATGTGTGACGAAGATCTCCAGATAATAAAATGAGAGCTTCACCAAAAAATCTTTCATTGCCTTTCAAATCTTTTATCAAATCAAATCACAATGTTTGTGAGCCATGGTACATTCATCCCAAATAAAAATACTGCATTTTTGCAGAACTTTTGCCATACCGGAATGTTTTTTGATATAACAGACGGCATTCTCATTTTTTTGTACGTTTAACGGTGATTTGAGTGCTGAATGAGCTGTGCGGCCACCATGCAATAATGTAGCGGCTTTTTCCTTCTTTTTCGTTAGAATATTTATATATAAAAACGTTTGTGAGTTTATTTATTAAAATTTATATAAATTTGACAACTCATTATTTTTCGAACGACAGCGCCATCTACCGGGTCCAATAAAAAAATGTTTCTAACATACATATATGTACATTCTTAGTTTCATTAAAATCACACCATAAATAAGAATATTCGAAATAACTTTAGCCAGCGCCACCTATCGGGTCCATTTATACATACAAAAATTTCTTATGACGAAACATACGTTCATTCTGAATTGCAGTCAAATCGCGCTGAAAGTAAAAATTTTTGTTTTTAACTTGACCCCAACGCCAGCTAGAGGGTTAAAACTAAAAAAAAAACACAGAAGAGCTCGAACCGAACCTATGCTGGAAATCCTACCTCGACAGCTCTTATGGTTCCGGAGATCATTCGTTACAATCAAATGCATCAACGTTTTTATATATACGCCACGCCCCTTTGCCCACTAACAACTTTATATAGCTAAGGTCTTATTATTTCGCAAAAATATCCTTTTGTGAAAATTTCATGACGATCCTTCCAGTAGTTTAGAAGATATTACGATTTTTATTTTTCTAAAAAGGGCCGTGGTCCCGCCCACTTTTCTTCTTGTATGTATTTCTATTCATGCTAATACCATATGTACCAAATATGACTGCTGTAGGTAAAAAAATTCCCGTGATATGACTTTTTCAAATTTTGGGTTATATGGGCGTGGCACCGCCCCTTTGTCCAATCAAAAATTTATATAGCATATTATTCCTTCCAGGGTCACAGTAACACGCTCTGAAAATTTCAGGAAGATCGGTTCTTTGGTTTGGCCTCCTATAAAGCACAAACAAACACACATTCATTTTTATATATATAGATAGATTGAAAGCAGATTAATTATGATTTAAGGTAAAATGGGGCGAAAAAGGGGGACTTGGTAATAAAAAAATGTATGGCTACCTTACCTGTAGATAAAAAGTGTATAAAACTTTAGATAAATACATATTACAAAAAAATTATTTTGTATAGCAAACATTGTTAGTGGTATAAGTAAAAAAAAAGGGGGTGGTGAAATGGGCGTGGTTCATAGTTATATGGCGACGTTAACAGTATTAAGAGCAATATACTACCAAATAAAAAAATCCGTTGGAAGGAATAAATTTGTACAGAGAAAAAAAAGTTTAAAACTTTCAAACAAAATTTGGCGTGAAAAGGGGCGTGAAAGGGGGCGTGGCGTAAGAAATGTTTATTTCTACCTCGCCTGGAGTATAATGTGTATACAATTTGAAGTAAATCTGCTAAAAACTATATGGGAGCAATTACATAATTTTAAAAAAGTGGGCGTAAAAGTGGGCGTGGTCAAAAAAAAAGTACCCTATTAATCATGCCAGAGTCCCAGTTAAATGCTGTGAAAATTTCAGGAAGATCGGTCCAGAGGTTTGGTCTCCTATAAGGTACACACAAACAAACAAACAAACAAATAAACAAACACACATTCAATTTTATATATATAGATATATAGATAATTTATAATTTATAATTTATAATTTATAATTTATAATTTATAATTTATAATTTATAATTTATAATTTATAATTTATAATTTATAATTTATAATTTATAATTTATAATTTATAATTTATAATTTATAATTTATAATTTATAATTTATAATTTATAATTTATAATTTATAATTTATAATTTATAATTTATAATTTATAATTTATAATTTATAATTTATAATTTATAATTTATAATTTATAATTTATAATTTATAATTTATAATTTATAATTTATAATTTATAATTTATAATTTATAATTTATAATTTATAATTTATAATTTATAATTTAATTTATATTTATAATTTATAATTTATAATTTATAATTTATAATTTATAATTTATAATTTATAATTTATAATTTATAATTTATAATTTATAATTTATAATTTATAATTTATAATTTATAATTTATAATTTATAATTTATAATTTTTAATTTTTAATTTTTAATTTTTAATTTTTAGTTTTTAATTTTTAATTTTTAATTTTTAAGTTTTAAGTTTTAATTTTTAATTTTTAATTTTGAATTTTTAATTTTTATTTTTAATTTAAATTTTTAATTTTTAAGCTTTTATTATTAATTTTTAATTTTACGTTATTCATTACTCATTTTTCAATCTTAATTTTTCATGTTCCATTTTTCAATTTTCATTTTCCACTTTCCATATTCCATTTTTCATATTTCATTTTCCATTTTCCATTTTCAGTTTTTCATTTTTTACTTTTTCATGGTTCATTCTTTAATTTTCATTATTCATTTTCCACTTTCCATTTTTAATTTTTCAATTTTTCATTTTTAATTTTTCAATTTCCATTTGCCATTTTTCTTTTTTCAATTTTCATATTCCATTTTTCATTTCAAAATTTTCATTTTCATTTTTAATTTTTTATTTTTCAATTTCCATTTTCCATTTTTCATTTTTCATTTTCCATTTTTAATTTTTCAGTTTTCGTTGTCCATTTTTCATTTTCCGTTTTTCATTTTTCAATTTTCATTGTCCATTTTCCATTTCTCATTTTTCAATTTTCGTTTTTCATTTTCCGTTTTTCATTTTTCAATTTTCATTTTCCATTTTCTATTTTTCATTTTGTATATTTAATTTTCCTTTTTTAATTTTTAATTCTTAACAACAAGGCAACAAGGCTCTGATCGTTATCCCATCTAATTCTTTCGCAAAGAATTCTTGGGTAGATATCCCCCCCTAAAAGTACATAAGTCTACATGTGAACCCTTATGTAAGTCAATGTCTGCCATTTGCAGACCAGAAAAGTTGGAGTGGGTGGAAGGTGAAAGATTATGAAATGGTAAATTACCAGTGAGTTTTTTAACAACAAAAACATCGGCTTTGGTAAAAAAGAGTTTTTCCAGCGGAGACCCAATTACTATAGAACAAATTTGACTGGATGTGGCAGTTAAGGCACCGTTGAGACCCATCACTTCAGTTTTGGAAGACCTAGAGGAGATCGAAAGTCTCATTTGAAGAAGTTTAGAAATAAACGATGCTTCAGAAGCGGGATCAACGAGAGCACGAACGGTATATCTAACATCTCCTGCGCAAACATCAACTAAAGCAGTTCCTAAAATAATCGAAGTATATAAAGTGGACTGTAAGCGTGTCGAGTACGATTGACGTACGCGAGCTGGAATAGCAGAAGTTGATGGTACATCATCAGAAGAAGGGGTGGCGGGGCGACTGGCATTTTGGTAAGGGTTTGTCGTAAACTCAGAGGGATAATTTTGATAGTTACCGGGATTTTGTCTTGTATTACTAGGAGTTGTTACATGGTGCAGGAGGGAGTGGTGTTTTTGCTTACACAAGGAACACACATATAGCCTCTTTCATTTTTTGAACTCATGTGATGTTGCCAGACAGTTGGAACGACGTTTTTGTTTTTTAACGATAGAAAAACGTTCATCTAAAGACATTTTTAAAAAAACAGGGCATAGTCTGAGTGGGTGCGAGCCCGAACAAAGAGAACATTTGTTGGGATTATTTGAAACAACATTTATGTGGTAACTATTAAGTTTCCGAGCATCATGATAATTATTTTTATTGGTGAAATCTTTTTTATTGGTATTATAGGGGCTTGTTGTGGATCTGATATCTGCGACAGATTCGAGAGTCTGATACCTGGATGTGAGGAAAGAATCCATCTGTTTCCACGTCGGTAATTCAGAACTATGGCGTAAGGTTTGTTCCCATTAATTTAAAGTGATATCAGGAAGAGAAGTTGAACAAATATAAATAAAAATCACATCCCAATTACTAGTTTCCATATTCAGTAAAGTGAGGTTTGTGACACAATCGTTTACAGTACGCTGAAGCCTTTTAATACTTGGTCCAGATTCTTTTGAGATAGAAGAAAGGTTGAAAAGGGTCTTAAGTTGGGCATTTATAAGGACCCTTTTGTTCTCGTACCTATCGATGAGATTTTTCCAGGCCATTTCAAAACCCTCGTTCGTTAGAGGGCATGTTCTCAAAATTTCGCGAGCTTCTCCTTGAGTTTTCTTTAACAAATGGCACAGTTTTTCTACTTGAGTTAGACGTGGATTGTCTTTGTAGAGAGCCGAGAAAATGTCTCTGAATGAAGGCCAAGAAACATAATCGCCATAGAAAATATCTGTGCTGCATGAAGGTAATGACATATTTGGGGTTGCTGAGGCTCGATTATCAATAGACTCGAAAGAAGTAACCGGTTTCTGGGTCAACTGATCAAGAAATTCGTTAGCTTTTGATAAGCACTTTAGGTGAGCGTTGTAGGCAGTAAAAAATTTGTTTTGAATAGACTCAAAGTCAATATCTTCTTTGAGGGATTCTAGTTCAGCCAAAAGTGTATTTACTCAAATATAATATAAATATTCCGAAATAAAAAATAATTATTAAATCGTAAATCGTTCGAGTTGTTGAAAAAAGGTTGTACTGTGTTTATAAAATGTTGCTTTAAAGGACGTGTAAAGTGTACTCAAGTTGTATAAAAAAAAATAATTGAAAAAATTCGCACAAAGTTAGAAAAGAAATATTTTCAAAATATGTTATATATTTCTTTTATTTTTATTTTAACCAAAATTCAAAATACTTTAAATAAATAAATTGTGTAAGTGTTTTCGAATATTGGCAGTAAATGTTTATGAAAATATTTAAAACTTCAATTCGGTAAAGTAAATTTATAAAAATAAAGAAGTTTTTCTCAAATTAACTATTTGATACACGAAACTGAAATGCAGTGTATAGCCGTAGAAGGTTAATTATCAATTTATATTTTTAAGAGAGTTCGGTAATGGAAGAGTAGTAAGGTCTTATTAAACTTTAATGTAAAACGCACTTTTTTTAAATTGTGTGGGATAGAAGTCTGACACATATATATATATATTTTTTTTTTATTATGAAAATTGTTGCTAAGAAACTGTTCTAGTTTTGTTGTAATAATAATTCATTTGAACGTACCTTTTTTATATGTTTCACTCACTTGCTTTTAATTTGATGATTTATATATATTAAATTAGTGTTGATATATATTCTATTATATTATTCCAAAGGGGGATTTTATCTTCTTCTCTTCAAGAATATGTAGACCACTTCAATATTTCGTTTTCGACGTGTAACCAAAACCCATTAAAGGGTTATGTTATTTTAAAATCTGAAAAATATATTTTTCACTTGGTAAAATACTTGCCAATCCGGTTCGATTGGACCAAAAATGATTATTCGCGGGGTTTGTCAAATATTTTATCCACGGGAAAAATATCGGGGAGTAAAAATAAAACGAGGTGGATTAGTGTATTTGAAAATTTCAATATATTTATTGGGCAACGTAGTTACCTTTTGTATTCGGGGTTTGTTTCACAACTGAGATCCATAAAAAATATGTCTTATTAAATTAGCAACAAATGATTATAAATTGAGTGTACTCGTAAATAGTATTGAGTAGAAATCTCTCTCCTTTAAGTGTTTTAAAGGAAAATATCTTTACATTATTATAAGAGTTTTTGAGTTGTAACTAAATTATAGGCTTGGTAATACTTAAAATGTATAGTAAATGACACAATTATTTACGACATAAACACTTTTCATTTTTCAATTTTCATGTTTCAATTTTCATTTTCCATTTGCCATTTTTCATTTTTCAATTTTCATTTTCCATTTTTCATATTTATATTTTCATTTTCCATTTTCTATTTTTCAATTGTCATTTTCCATTTTCCATTTTTCAATTTTCATTTTCCTTTTTCCATTTTTCAATTTTCATTTTCCATTTAACATTTTTCATTTTTCATATTTCAATTTTCATTTTCAATTTTTCATTTTTCAATTTCCATTTTCCATTTTTCATTTTCCATTTTTAATTTTTCAATTTTCATTTTTCATTCTCCATTTTTCAATTTTCATTTTCCATTTTCCATTTTGCATTTTCCATTTTTCATTTTTCCATTTTGCGTTTTCCATTTTCCATTTTTTATTTTTCATTTTTTAATATTCATTTTCCATTTTTCATTTTCCATTTTTCAATTTTCATTTTCCATTAGCCATTTTTCATTCTTCAATTTTCATTTTCCATTTTTCATTTTTCAATTTTCATTTTCCATTTTCCATTTTGCAATTTTCATTTTCCATTTTTCATTTTCCATTTTTCATATTTCAGTTTTCGTTTTCCACTTTCCATTTTTCAATTTTCATTTTCCATTTTTCATTTTTCAATTTTCATTTTCCATTTTTCAATTTCATTTTCCATTTTGCATTTTCCATTTTTCAATTTTCTTTTTCCATTTTCCATTTTTCATTTTCCATTTTCCATTCTCCATTTTTCATTTTCATTTAATTTTTCAATTTTCATTTTTCATTCTCCATTTTTCAATTTTCATTTTCCATTTTCCATTTTGCGTCTTCCATTTTCCATTTTTTATTTTTCATTTTTTAATATTCATTTTCCATTTTTCATTTTCCATTTTTCAATTTTCATTTTCCATTAGCCATTTTTCATTCTTCAATTTTCATTTTCCATTTTTCATTTTTCAATTTTCATTTTCCATTTTGCAATTTTCATTTTCCACTTTTCATTTTCCATTTTTCATATTTCAGTTTTCGTTTTCCACTTTCCATTTTTCAATTTTCATTTTTCAATTTTCATTTTCCATTTTTCAATTTCATTTTCCATTTTGCATTTTCCATTTTTCAATTTTCTTTTTTCATTTTCCATTTTTCATTTTCCATTCTCCATTTTTCATTTTCTATTTTACATTTTTCATTTTCCATTTTCCGTTTTCCATTTTCCATTTTCCATTTTCCATTCTCCATTTTCTAATTTCCATTTTTCATTTTTCCATTTACTTTTTCATTTTCCATTTTTCATTTTCTATTCTCTATTTCTCATTTTCTATTTAACATTTTCCATTTTCCGTTTTTCATTTTCCATTTTTCATTTTTATTTTTCAATCTCCATTTTCCATTTTCATTTTCCATTGGAAAATTTCCATTTTTCGTTTTCATTTTTTCTTTCATATTGGCGATTTTTTTTATTATAACGTGATAACGATAAAAAAAATATGTGGCAATACTACTAATATGAGCTATGTTATTGTGTTCTTGGTATTGTTAATATATATGCATATAATTTTTGTGGCATTTTTTTATGTTGTTGTACAATTATTATGTTCAACCACTAAACTGTTACAACAAACACACTGGGTTTTATGTTTTTTTTTAGAGATATCTACATATTTTTGCTCGTATCTAATCACAATGACGCCCGATGTAGCCCATTTTCAATACCAACCTGCTGGGAATTATGGCAAATGATATTTTTTGTAACCATTCATTTTCCATTTTTCATTTTTCAATTTTCATTTTCCATTTTCCATTTTGCAATTTTCATTTTCCATTTTTCATTTTCCATTTTTCATATTTTAGTTTTCGTTTTCCACTTTCCATTTTTCAATTTTCATTTTCCATTTTCCATTTTTCATTTTTCAATTTTCATTTTCCGTTTTTCAATTTCATTTTCCATTTTGCATTTTCCATTTTTCAATTTTCTTTTTTCATTTTCCATTTTTCATTTTCCATTTTCCATTCTCCATTTTTCATTTTCTATTTTACATTTTTCATTTTCCATTTTCCGTTTTCCATTTTCCATTCTCCATTTTCTAATTTCCATTTTTCATTTTTCCATTTACTTTTTCATTTTCCATTTTTCATTTTCTATTCTCTATTTCTCATTTTCTATTTAACATTTTCCATTTCCCGTTTTTCATTTTCCATTTTTCATTTTTATTTTTCAATCTCCATTTTCCATTTTCATTTTCCATTGGAAAATTTCCATTTTTCGTTTTCATTTTTTCTTTCATATTGGCGATTTTTTTTATTATAACGTGATAACGATAAAAAAAATATGTGGCAATACTACTAACATGAGCTATGTTATTGTGTTCTTGGTATTGTTAATATATATGCATATAATTTTTGTGGCATTTTTTTATGTTGTTGTACAATTATTATGTTCAACCACTAAACTGTTACAACAAACACACTGGGTTTTATGTTTTTTTTTAGAGATATCTACATATTTTTGCTCGTATCTAATCACAATGACGCCCGATGTAGCCCATTTTCAATACCAACCTGCTGGGAATTATGGCAAATGATATTTTTTGTAACCATATCCAGTTAGATGGCTTTTTTTGTGAATGAGCGTGATTTCAACAGACAGACGGACATCGCTATATCGACTCGAGCTGTGATAAGGATCAGGAACATATATACTATATGGGGTCGGAAATTAGTTTTTCGATGCGTTACAAACGGAATGCAAACCTATATATACCCTCTGTCACTGACGTGTGGGGGTATAAAAAAATGCAAATGATTCTAAAAATTATTAATATTTAAAATAATCGAATTTTAAAATATTTTTATCTGAAATAGCTAGTAATATGTTCATTTAAGGATGCATTTAATACAAAAAAGAACTAAACTAATTAAAACTTTTAATATTTAATTTTTAATTTCTAATTTTTTATTTTTTATTTTTATTTTTTGTTTTTAATATTTAATTTTGAAGTTTCAATTTTGCATTTTTATTTTTTAATTTTTGATTTGTTATTTTTAATTTTTAATTTTAAGTTTTTATTTTTTAATTTTTCATTTTTAATTTTTAATTTTTAATTTTTAATTCTTAATTTTTAATTTTTAATTTTTAATTTTTAATTTTTAGTTTTTAATTTTTAATTTTTAATATTTAACTTTTATTTTTATGTTTTTATTTTTTATTTTTATTGATTTTTAATGTTTAATATTTAATTTTAATGATAAAAAAAATATGTGGTAAAACTTATGCCAATGTGACACGTGCAGTATTAATATACACACAACTGTAATGACTTCAACAATACGAAGAATTGCAACATATACAACATATCTTAAGAAAAACAACAAACACACTGAAAAATTTTATTTTTTTCAAAGTTTCATTTTTGACCAATTTTGACGATTTTAAATAGCAACTCCTGTGGGATGTTAGTAAATGATTTGATACAAAAACGAACGGTCTAGCTTGGATATTGACGGCGTGATCGTGATTTCCACAGACAGACGGACATATGGTCATCGGTAAATCAAATTCTCTTGTTATAAGGATCAAGAAAATATATTTTTTGGGGTCTCAGGAATTTATTTCGATGCGTTACAAACGGAATGACAAACCTATATATACCCTCTGCCACTGAGGTGTGGAGGGTATAAAAATTACAATAATCGACCCTTAGGATTTAATGATATAAGAAAAATATGCGCTGACGTTATGTTAAAAAAATCAGAAGTGAGTTTTGACTTGGATCACAAAATTGCAAAACTCTGCGAATTGGGCAAGACTTTTTGTATAAAACTTTTAAGGATTTGAAATAATATTTGTTTATTTTCCAAGTTATAAAACTTAAAAATCTTCTCTCGTTTTTTCTTTATTAGCATAAGTATCTGACGTGACGTGACGTTGCATGACGCTACGTTACTTAAATTTCCATTAGAACATTTTTAGTTTAGATTGCTTTTAAGAAATTATTTAACGCGAATAAAACATCAAATTTAGATATTATAAGTTGAAAAAAAATTTAAGTGCAATATATTTTTTATTGTAATATTATGATTATACTCGTAGAAAATTAGATTATATTATACGTCTTATATTATAATATAATAGTTTTAGCTGTTTGTATTTACATGTCTTCGCTGCTTGATAAGAAATGAATTTGAGATATACCCGGTATTATTGGCAACTCTTTTCACTTTTAAATTAGCAAAGTAGAAAACTTGTCTACTTGCTATGAGGAAATGTACATTTAATTAACTCCAAAGATGTTCTTTCGAGCACATTGATAAAATGAAAAAGCATTGTATAAAATTATATTTTTTGTTTTTGTCATCTGCCAAACTTTTTGTTTTATGGAGAAGTTGCAAAATAATTTCATTCAAAAACCAAATTCAGAAACAAAAGCAGGTAAACTTCTGCATCCATTCAAAAAATATAAATGTTTTGAAATTGACCATGTTCTTTTTAATCGTCTTCATAAGTGTTGTCAAAAAGCAGCAAACATCGAACTTTTTGTGGCACTCAGCCAAGCAACGTAAGTAAAAATGATAACTTGACGGTAGCTGAAATGCGCTCTGTACTTCATTTTGACAGGTTAACTTGTTATTCTGTTCAAGGAAATCAATTTGCAAGACTAGATCTTCTGCCTTTTTTTTGTTTCAAAATAATTTTGTGGCGTTTTAAAAAGGGCGACTGTGCATCTAATTCGTGCAAGAGTTCAGATAGAGAACCATTGGTGTGTGTCAACGCAATCCGGTAATCCAGTTTGTACCAATGTTTCCATTTAATGGCTTTGTTCATTAACGAAAATATTTAAGGGGCACAAAAATACTTAATTGAATGAAAATTTTAATTAAACAAAATTTTTAACTTACAATGTGGCGTGACGTTACACACTTTTGAAATTTAATATAAAATCAACTATTTGTTTAATAACTGAGTTTTTTTATATTATAATTACAGTAATCCCTCGAACTGCGCGGTTTCTGACTGCGCGGTTTCGGCCTTGCGCGTTTTTGTTTTTACCACCAAAATTTCGCATTGCGCGGTAAAAGTTTCGCAGCAGAGCGGGTTTTTTTGCGCGGTAAAAATTTCGCAGCAACGCGGTTTTTTCTTTTCCGTAATTCATATCGTGTGTATATGGTGAATCCCCTTAATGACAATTTGAGTATGATGCAACTTGTAATTTATATTATATATGCAGTTTGCTTTCTAAACTCTTCAAGTAGGGACGTGTTAAAGTATGTATTAAATTTATGTACTTTATTTTTTTAATTGTTTTATATAAAGGAATAATACAAGTAAAAATAGTTTCTTTTAATTTAGAGATTTATATTAATATGCGTGTATGTATTTCAGCAACTTCTGCACTTTTATTTGACTCTTTAACAAGTTCTATAATAGAGAAGACTGAAAAATTGTTAGGCTTATGGATAGAGTACCAAAATCAAAAAAAAAGTTGCCCTTTGTTCAGGCGTTATTCGTAGTAAAGCCTTATCAATTTTTAACCATTTGAAAAAGGAAGAGCAAACTTCATCTAATTCTGAGGAACTTCAGTTTAGAGCCAGTAAAGGATGGTTTGAAATATTTAAAGGACGGCAAAACCAACACAATACAAAATTAACAGGGGAAGCGGCAAGTGCTGATACGGTAGCGGCTTCTGCATATCCAAAAATTTTGAAAGATCTAATAGGAAGTGGTAAATACGAGACTGGCCTTTTTTGGAAAAGGATGTCTAGCAGAACATTTATATCCAAAGAAAAAAAATCTGCTCCAGGTTTCAAGGTAGCAAAAGATGGATTATCACTCTTGCTATGTGGAAATGCCGCTGGTGACTATAAGAGCAAACCGCTTTTGCTTTATAAATCTGAGAATCATCGAGCTTTTAAAGGAATTTCAAAAAGTTCCATGCAAGTTCATTGGAAATCGAACAACAAAGCTTGGGCGACAGATACAATTTTCGAAGACTGGTTTTTAAATTGCTTTTGCACCAAGTCACCCACCGCATTTAGCTGATTTGCACCCAAATGTTAAGGTAATATTTCTTCCTCCGAACACGACCTCGTAAATTCAACCAATGAATTCATTGCTGCATTTAAAAGTAATTACCTACGAAGAACATTTTTACAACCAATGGAAGCTACTGATGGACCAGACAGCCTTTCAGTTCGTGAATATTGGCAACAATACAACATTTTAAAATTATTAAATTAGCTTGGGATGAGGTAAAGAATTCCACAATGAATGCCGTTTGGAAAAAAAATATGGCCAGAGTGCTGTATCAGAGAAGCTGTTGTCGATATGCCAGTACTGGTAGAAATTGTGGAAATTGGTAAAACGATTGGTGGTGAAGGATTTGATGATATAGCACCAGAAGATATTGCAGAAGCTACAGAATGCGCTCAAGAAGATCTTTCTGTTGAAGCAATGATAACATATTTTGCAGATAATAATAATGATGAAAATGATGATTGTGACGATAGTGAAGATGTAGAAATTGTTGAAAAAAACAAATTTAGTAGCAAAGAGCACTGGCAGAATTTTTGAAGCTTGGCAATCAACTTGGAGAAGAAGCTATTGACCTAGACCCTGATTTAGAGCGTGCTTTAAAATTCCGTAGACGTTTGATTGAAGCTTCAGCGCCGTATAAAGAACATTACAGTTCAAGAGATATTAAGCAATCACTACTAACAAGTTTTAACGAAACCATTGGAGGAAAATTCTCCAGAAAATAGTACAAATTCATCAGAAGATAAACATGAACTCATTTAATGATTTTTTTGTTAATATTTCTGAATTATGAATTATGTATTTATAATTTTTATTTTTTTGTTTGTTTAATTAAACTTTATATTAATACTATTTAATACCATTTTAATTACATACTATGTACAATGAACTGATTTCAAGATTTTTTTGTTTAATTTTTATGAATTAATTTATAATTTTTATTTTTTTGTTTATGTTAATGTTTAACTTTATGTTAATATTGAATAAAGACTTTATTTTAATTATCTACTTAGTTTAAATTTAAATTTTTCATGATAATTTTAGGATTTGGAACGTATCCCCCTAATTTCATACAAAATAGGGTTCACAGTGCGCGATTTCGGATTGCGAGCTGTTTTTCAGAACGTATCTACCGCGCAGTTCGAGGGATTACTGTAGTTTACTTTATTAACCTTTATTAAAATGCAAAACTTCTCCCACTTACGGTCATCAGCGTATGGATGATTAAAATAAATAGTTTTTGTCTGACGTGACGTTATCTTAGAATATCATTAAAAGCAAATCAAAATTTTAGCGTTAATTGATATCAGGTTGCTCTTTTGTATTTATTGTATGGTTAGTTGTTGTTGCAGCTAAGAGTTTGCGATAAGAGTGCAATTGCACAATTAATTTTAGAAATCTAAATTGTAAAAAGAAGAAAGTAAATAAAATGGGCCAAAACGTGAACTTGAACTTTGTAGCCCGACATCTCGCGATCGCAACTAAGGAAATTTCAATGTTTGTCTTTAATAATACAAGTATGAAAAAACTGTTGGGAATTTTTAATTTTTCAGTCATGGTGGACCTTTCAGTGGAAATGCCCATATGTGTGTTTATTAAATTTGTTAATGTGTTTTGTAAAAAAAATGAGTTTGTTTTCTTCATTCACAATAATAACCCTCTAGTGCATATGACCGTATATAGACCGTCACAGTTTGAAAGGCCTTAATAAAATTTAATAGAAAATCTAGTTGAAATCTATTCCAAAATCTATACCGTTTACATCTAACTTTTTTGACAATTTGTGAGATTTTGTTTCCACAACAATAAACAGCTGATTAAAATGGAATATATTAACTAGAAATACCAAAAATAAACAAAATAGGAAAATGGAAATATGGAAAATTCTAAAAAGGATAAGATTTTATAATTATACTAGCTGGACCCGGCAAACGTTGTTTTGCCCTCAATGAATTTTTATTTTAGTTAGAATCTGTATATACCTATATAAAATGTGTGACGAAGATCTCCAGATAATAAAATGAGAGCTTCACCAAAAAATCTTTCATTGCCTTTCAAATCTTTTATCAAATCAAATCACAATGTTTGTGAGCCATGGTACATTCATCCCAAATAAAAATACTGCATTTTTGCAGAACTTTTGCCATACCGGAATGTTTTTTGATATTACAGACGGCATTCTCATTTTTTTGTACGTTTAACGGTGATTTGAGTGCTGAATGAGCTGTGCGGCCACCATGCAATAATGTAGCGGCTTTTTCCTTCTTTTTCGTTAGAATATTTATATATAAAAACGTTGGTGAGTTTATTTATTAAAATTTATATAAATTTGACAACTCATTATTTTTCGAACGACAGCGCCATCTACCGGGTCCAATAAAAAAATGTTTCTAACATACATATATGTACATTCTTAGTTTCATTAAAATCACACCATAAATAAGAATATTCGAAATAACTTTACCCAGCGCCACCTATCGGGTCCATTTATACATACAAAAATTTCTTATGACGAAACATACGTTCATTCTGAATTGCAGTCAAATCGCGCTGAAAGTAAAAATTTTTGTTTTTAACTTGACCCCAACGCCAGCTAGAGGGTTAAAACTAAAAAAAAAACACAGAAGAGCTCGAACCGAACCTATGCTGGAAATCCTACCTCGACAGCTCTTATGGTTCCGGAGATCATTCGTTACAATCAAATGCATCAACGTTTTTATATATACGCCACGCCCCTTTTCCCACTAACAACTTTATATAGCTAAGGTCTTATTATTTCGCAAAAATATCCTTTTGTGAAAATTTCATGACGATCCTTCCAGTAGTTTAGAAGATATTACGATTTTTTATTTTTCTAAAAAGGGGCGTGGTCCCGCCCACTTTTCTTCTTGTATGTATTTCTATTCATGCTAATACCATATGTACCAAATATGACTGCT
The DNA here is from genome assembly GCA_963682025.1 of Cordilura impudica. Lineage (NCBI taxonomy): Eukaryota > Metazoa > Arthropoda > Insecta > Diptera > Scathophagidae > Cordilura > Cordilura impudica. The sequence continues at coordinate 202,130,378 of OY821517.1, read as the reverse complement.
GTAGGTAAAACAAGTAAGAGTGTTAAATTCGGCTGTGCCGAATCTTTGATACCCTCCACCTCGGTTTGTGGCAATACTATTAACATAGCTCATGGTAGTTGTGTTCTTGTTATTGTTAATATGTATGAATCACATTTTTTTTGTGGCTTTTTTTATGTTGTTGTATGTTCAACCACTAAACTATTACAAGAAAACACTAGGTTTCATGTTTTTTTTAGAGGTATCTATAAACTTTTGTTCATTTCTCAGCGCAGAGGCTCCCGATTTACTCCGATTTCAATACCAACCTGGTGGGAATTATGGCAAATAATTTTTTCGTAACCTGACCTAAGTAAATGCTTTTTTTTTTGAATGAGCGTGATTTCAACAGACACACGGACAGACGGACAGACGGACAGACGGACAGACGGACATCGCTATATCGACTCGAGCTGTGATAAGGATCAAGAATATATATACTTTATTGGGTCGGAAATTAGTTTTTCGATGCGTTACAAACGGAATGACAAACCTATATATACCCTCTGCCACTGAGATGTGGAGGGTATAAAAATTCCCGTGATATGACTTTTTCAAATTTTGGGTTATATGGGCGTGGCACCGCCCCTTTGTCCAATCAAAAATTTATATAGCATATTATTCCTTCCACAGTAACACGCTCTGAAAATTTCAGGAAGATCGGTTCTTTGGTTTGGCCTCCTATAAAGCACAAACAAACACACATTCATTTTTATATATATAGATAGATTGAAAGCAGATTAATTATGATTTAAGGTAAAATGGGGCGAAAAAGGGGGACTTGGTAATAAAAAAATGTATGGCTACCTTACCTGTAGATAAAAAGTGTATAAAACTTTAGATAAATACATATTACAAAAAAATTATTTTGTATAGCAAACATTGTTAGTGGTATAAGTAAAAAAAAAAGGGGGCGGTGAAATGGGCGACGTTAACAGTATTAAGAGCAATATACTACCAAATAAAAAAATCCGTTGGAAGGAACAAATTTGTACAGAGAAAAAAAGTTTAAAACTTTCAAACAAAATTTGGCGTGAAAAGGGGCGTGAAAGGGGGCGTGGCGTAAGAAATGTTTATTTCTACCTCGCCTGGAGTATAATGTGTATACAATTTGAAGTAAATCTGTTAAAAACTATAAGGGAGCAATTACATAATTTTAAAAAAGTGGGCGTAAAAGTGGGCGTGGTCAAAAAAAGTACCCTATTAATCATGCCAGAGTCCCAGTTAAATGCTGTGAAAATTTCAGGAAGATCGGTCCAGAGGTTTGGTCTCCTATAAGGTACACACAAACAAACAAACAAACAAACAAATAAACAAACACACATTCAATTTTATATATATATAGATTATGCATCAAAAATGAAAAAAGCACAAACTGAAATAGAAGTAGTTTGAAATGTTTTGAAGTGAAATAAAATGTATTGAACAATACACTTTTATGTTTGTAATGCCTATCAACGCTTGACCCCCACAACCGAATGTAGGCGGATGTATGTGTTAAAAAAATTTTAGTTATTTCATTAGTTAGTTTTAGTTATTTCAGAATAATGTCGCTTTGGGGACGTAAACGCAAGTATGACTTATCAAAGATGTCAGATGACGAGTTTCTTGATTTTATGGACTTCTGCGAAGGTAGCGACGAAGAAATAGTAAGAGATGACTTTGATAGTGACGCCGATGATCCTGAGCGAGTTTCCTCACTTAAAAACACCCTACGATTGTTTTGCTTACTTTGTTGATGAAGAATTGCTAGAACTAATTTATTTAGAAAGCAGCCTTTATGCCCGATAGAAAAAAATTAATCTACATTTTCCTGCAAAGCACAAGATATAAGAAAATACATAGGTATTCTAATGTTCATGTTTGTGTGCAATCCTTTTGGGTAAATATACCTTTGAACTTATACGAAATGCCATGCCATTTAGAGATGACGCTGAATACGTCGATTTATATCTTATTCGTCCCATCATAAAATATATGAATGCTCGATTTTCCTCGGTACCAATGGTGCAGCGTTTGAGCATTGACGAACAAATGTGTGGACCCAAAATGTCTAAAACAAACATTAAGCAATGCATGCCAAATAAGCCCATAAGTGGGGGTTCAAGATTTTATCCTTTTGTAACACAAAGGCTTATTCTTATAATTTTGAAGTATTCACTGGTGCTGCCGACAACGTCATTCAAAAAGGAACGCCTGATTTGGGAGCTGCTTCAAATGTTGTCGTCCGTTTGTCTTGCAGCATACCTGACTTTCAGAATCACATAAAATATTTTGATAACTACTTTACGTCTCTTGCGCTTTTGATTTATTTACGGAGTCGCGGTATTTGTTGTCCTGGAACTTTTCGTGCCATCCGAGTGAAGAACTGTAAATTTCTACTGACGAGCAAAAAAGTTCCTCGAGGCTATTCTGAAGAATATGTCGCCACCGCATTTGGCATCGATATTTCTACAGTTGTTTGGAAAGACAACAAGGGCGTTCGATTAGCTTCAACATATGCTGGAGTTCAGCCATTGAATGCATGAAACACATAGACGACAGCGGCTACGCGAACACACGACTACAAATGCTGCTGGCTGCAATTGTAGTCGTGTAGTCAGCTACTTAATTTTTTTGAAAACGCCAGCAACATATAACAACAATGTAAACAGCTGTTTTTATACAAAAGCATTTTTATTTCAGTAGTGCCAATTATATTATTTTCTACTTTATTAAAATAGAAAAACATGCATGATTCTATATAAACTTGACTTAAATATACAAATACTTATTTATAATGCATTATTATAACGTAAAAATAAATAAATAAATATACTTAACCGCTTTTGATTATTAATGGAATTATTAAAGCACTTCATTTTGCGATTAATTTTTTCAACAAAATAAAATATTTCATAGCACTAATATCTTTTACATATTTTGTTATATTGTCAACACTATTTTTGTTTTGTAGCCAACAAAAATAGAAATTAGCCTAAGTTGACTACAGCAGCTGTAGCTGTGTTGGTGTCATATGAACGTTTTCATATAAACGTGTGTATTTTATTTTTGATAGGCTGTAGTCGTGTAGCCGCTGTCGTCTATGTGTTTCATGCATAACTCAAATATTTACTGTAGGTGACTTTACAATATAATCAAGGCGTTGGATTCGAACTACAAAGCAGTATGAAGAAGTGAGTTGCCCAAAAATCGTTAAAGAATATAATCGACACATGGGCGGAGTCGATTTGATGGACAGTCTAATTGACCGTTACAAAATTCGGATGAATACAGGTAAATGGTCCTCGCGTCTATTTCACCATATACTTGACTTAGCAATGGTCAATGCTTACGTTTTGTACCACCGCATAAATAGCGAAAAACATCATAGAATCGAACTTCCAAAGTTCCGTGAAGAAGTGGCAGAAAGTGTTTTGCGAATGTCAGAAAAAATGAAGGTTGGCCGACCATCTAATGATGCCAGACATTCTTGAGAAATCCACAGAGATATAAGATGTATCTGCTGCCAGTTAATGTTAGATATTATGGTTTCCACGGCCATCTTTCCAGGATTAAAGCAAGAAACGGCAATGTCGCAACAAGCCCTGTAGATCTGACACTCAAATATATTGTGAAAAATGTCAAATACCGTTGTGTATGTCCGTCCAAAAGTCTTGTTTCAAGGAATTCCATACTTTATAAAAAACCAGTACTTCATCATATTTGCATGAGAGCGCCTAGAGATGGGCTAACTATTTTTGAGGTTGCAAGGCCACGCCTTCTTTAGAAAAAAAAATATAAGTGGATTCGTGTTTTATGACCCAAATTTAGTTTAAAAAGTAATTTTAATTCAACAAATCTTTTCTATGCATTAGAGGGATAATTTAGGAAGTGTTGAATTGTGAATTGGCTAAAATTGATTAGTATACCTTTAGGGTCTTTATTAAATGAAAAAATAAAATTTCCTAGAATTTGCACTCGAATGTCGAGGGCTGGAATCTGCTAGTTATTTTAATTGAACAAACTAAAATTTTGAATTTATGATCGTTACAATAAACTTAAAAATCTTTAAAAATTATACTTTTATAAAAAAGCTTAAGTGAATTTTCCCTCCTTGGCTTGAAATAATTTACATAAGGCACGAGATGATAAATGAAAAATTTTGTAGAGCTGGTGAAAGTATAAATGTAGCAGTGTTAAGAAAGTACGTTTTTTGGCATTGCAAATTCATAAATAAAATAAAGGTACTTTATACATTTCTATAATTAATTTTTGAAAAATCGATGTAAATTAAAAAAAAAAATATTTAAATCGACAAAATATATTTTTTTGAATTTTTTGTTTAAAAAAATTAAAATTTTTAAATTCTTTTTACTCTGAAAATCAAATTTATATGATCTTAAAAAAAAAAAACTGTAAATGCAAAGCACAGTGATGTGTTCATGTGACTATTTGTTGTTCAGTAATTCAATGGAGCATATGAAATTGGTTTGAACCAATTGAGAAAAACTAATATAGAATTATATGTACCTTTGACCCAGTTTTAATTATTCATTCTTTTTTATAGCGACGATGCAGTTTCGTTTACCGCTAATTTTTTACCTATCAAGAGACCAAAAAACAAAGAAAATAAAAATTACACCTGGATGAAATTTTTTTCATTAAAAACATAAAAATTATTACCAGAATTTTAAGAAAATTTCAAATAAAGATTGGGAAGTGCAGGAATCCAGGAAAATTTCAGTATAGGAGATAGTGTTTTTTAAATAAATAATGACTGGTTTTCATTATGTCATTTTCAATGGCAATTGTTGTCAATTATTGTCAGTTGTATAAAAATGGGTTTTAATGTCTTGTCATTTACAACCCCTGTCAACATTTCACATCTAAAATGAAATTGCCAGCATGTTGGACAGCCGGATATTTTGTTTTTTATAAGATGTAATGTTTCATAACTATAGGAAAAGCAATTGCTAACAGGTTTCTTTGTAGGCAACTTGCTTAAAATCTGAAAAAACTACGTATATACATAAATCCGAGGAGCACATAAAGTTAATTTGTGGCATATAAATCAGCGTTTGTATGTACATATAGTTAAAATAAATACTCAAAAACTATTTTTTGAACATTCAATCGCGAAAAATCCACATTTCTCAAAATGTGTTTGTAAGAAGTATTTCAATTTAATACTATTTATGAACGATTTTTAAAAATTTTATAAAAATGTTTTGAACTTAATCATTTGGGGAAACTGGATACACTTTTATATATTATTAAAGAATCATATACTTCTAATTTCTCCTTTATTGTTAGGAAAGTTATTTATTCAATTTGAATTCAAAATTAATATCCTTGAGTTGGACGAAACTACTCTTTAAGAGGCAATATATCTTAATTATATTTGGTTTATGCTTCTTTCGATGTCGAATTTTATCCTCTGCACATCCTCAACCTCAAAAGTTATCATAATATTGTATTTTTAATATTTGTTGACACAAAGTCAGTTTAACAATCAATTAGTATATACTATTACAAAAAATTTAAGATAAATTATAAGTGATCGAAGTCATTTCTCCAGTCCCGACGGTTTTGGCTAAAAAAATTATCTACAATAAACCCCAATTTGAACTTAGAAATTTAGAAATTCAACATTTTCTGGTGTTGTTGATACCAGAAGGAGTATTAAAAAATAATTTTAATGGTTAATTTTTGCCATTTTTAATGTGTGAGGTTAGTACAGGTGTATTTTGCATTTTAATAACATTGTTACAAAGTTTTGCATACTCTCCAAACATATTAATTATGCAGCAAATCTTGTCTTTGATTCTGAGCTATATAGACCCTTTACATTACAGGAACTAAAATTTGTAATATCCAAAGTCAAACAAAATAAAGCGCCAGTAGAGGATAGCATTCCTTATGAGTTTTTTTTTTTTTTTTTTTTTGTCAATGCAAGCAATGAACATCTTAGTGCACTCGCTGATACTTACACGAAAACATTAAATGGAAAAGTTCAGTTTAGATATTTGAGGGAAGCATACTGTTGCATTTCCACAAAATAGGAGATGTCAACCAACCAAATAATTACAGAGGTATGTATATCATTCATGAATAGGCACACAATCATCATATAATTAATGAATTCCAAGCGGGCTTTCGTAAGGATTACTCAGCCATTGACAATATTTATAATTTGACAACAATTGCTTACATCAAATTTTCCGAAAATAAAAAGGTTTATGCATTTTTTGTGGATTTTAGAGACGCAATTGTTTGCGTCTCAAGAAAGTTGCTAATTTTTAAACTACATCAGATGGGAATATCGACAAAAGTTGTAAATTTGATAGAAACGTATATCAGAATACTAAATCTGCTGTATGGATAGGTGTTGAGTTGTCTGATTATTTCGACACAAATTCTGGTGGCAAGCAAGGATGCTTACTATCGCCATTGTTATTCACCCTTTAAATAAATGATCTTCATGAGCATTTGAAAGGTAGCTTGTTAATAATTATTTTAAGACTACTTATGTATGTGGATGATATCGTGCTGTTAGCCGATGATGTGGTCGTTTATAACTCGTTTATAACTCAGAAAAGGTGGTCGTGTCGGTACAAATGAAAAATGGAGATTTAATGGGGAAGTCGTAAAGATTGTATCTGAGTATCCAGTATTTAGGTATTTTATTAACTTCTACAATAACTTACAAAAGTTTGCATAAATATCACGTGAAAAAATTTTATCGGAAAAAGGGATGTGTCACTAAAAGCAAAGTGAATATTATTTCAATATATTTGCAGGTCTATACAATCTTATGGAGCTCAGATATGGAGTTTTTCGGGGTTGAGCATGTAGACAAATTGCAAAAGATCTTCGCAAAAAGTGGTAAAACTACAGATCAATATCCCAAACTATGTTATTGCCTTAGAAACAGGACAGGAAGTGTCCTATTTATATACCTATAGCCTCTGTCACCACTATATAGCTAAAACGTTTTTCGAATATGATACTCAGAGATTACCACGCAAACTCTCAACATTAATAATAGCAAAAAATATATACTGGTACAAAAATTTATCTGAACGCTTCTGTCAGCTTAAGATTCAACAATATGAATCAGAACCAAGTTACATATATGGAATGATTCATGTAGTCAATTAAAACAAAAAAATGAAAACGGAAATAGAACACGATCATCATTACAAAGACAGCAAAGAGTATACAAGTTTGTAAACCATTCAATAGGCTACAGATACTGCAACGAACGATTTGACGAACGCGAAATTGCTATTATAATGAAGGTTCTTGCTGATCTCTTATGGCTGAACGGCAACCACTATATGACAGATAAAAATAGATTGTGTTCTCTATGCAATATGAATGAAGAAGAAACACTGGCGCATTTCTAGTAAAGTGTCCGGTATTAAATGAAATAAGATCTAGTTTTTTACGATACTCAAAGTTAACGGACGATGAAATGTTCAATATTTTTAATGGTGGCGCTGACGAAAATTGGTTCTCATTATATAATTACATAAAGAACGCCTTGAAATGTAGGAAATTTTTGGTTAATTAATAAAATTTTTAAAGACTATTGTGATATAGCTTTTAGCTTATTTTCTTTTTTCTTCCTTGTTTTTTATTGAATCTTTATAGTTTTTACTTATTTTTAAGAATAATATGTATAATTTAAAACGAAAAAATTAAAAGAAATAAATAATCTAATCTAAATCTAACATCTAATCCAATCCATCTGACTCGGAATAATCATCATCACTTTCCGAAATTTTCTACTCAGAAAAAATTACTACTATTTCATTGGTTGGGATACACTCAAAACAACTTTAAAAGTTTTTGCATAACTTACAATTCAAAACGCTAAGGTAAAAATTTATAAAATAGTTATGATGTCATTAAATTTTCTTGTTACAGTCTCAAATAACTTCATAAAGTCGACTAATTTAAATTTAAGCGTCTTGTCAAAAATACAGTTTAATTGAATAAAAATAATAAAACATAATGTCAAAACTACAATGATTCTAACATATTTTACCGCATTAATAACATAAGCTGTCAAAATATATTCGATAAATAATTATTTTATATTTTTCAAATAAAATGGATTGCATATACATATATATACATATATATTTTACACTCTCGGAAACAAATTTGTTAATATTTAACTTTGATATGAAAGTTAACAATTATTTTAGGGTTGATTGTTGAATAATTTTGTATAATTGATAATTTCAACAATTTGAATATTATTTGTCCCAAAACAAAACTTTAAAATAATTAAGAAGTCACAGCATTTAAAAAAAAAAATGTTTTTCAATTGCAAAAGCTCGGAATGGTCGGAAAGCTTTTGTGTATTATGAGCATCCGCTGAAATATTTAATGTCCGACTCCGACTCCTACTCCAAATCTGACTCCGATGCTAAATGGATATACAAATTTATTAAAACAGTGATAATTATGTTGTGGGTAATTAATGCCAGTGCATCAATATAATATTTATTTTTTGAAATATTTTATTAATTGTTATTAATTCTTTAATAATAAACAAAATACTGTGAGATCGGAAACTTAAAATAACAAAACTTCAAAAAATAATTGCATTTGTCTTTAAAAAAAGGCTTCATTGATGCTCTCAAAACGGATCCCATGATTCTGAGTGCAGAAGATAATACTTCTGCAGACACTTGTTTCGGTGGCAATGCCGCGGTGGCAGAGCAGCACCCTGGATAATCTCAGGGTTCTTTGGAATTACATCTTCCGGTCAAATTTCTCTACCTCCTTTAATGCTTGGTAAAAGCCTATTTTAAATGTAGCTACTAAATTTAAACGACGACGCTTGGACTACTCTTCCTCATCAAAAATTTGTTTCAAAATCATCATGTGTATATATGTAAGTATTTTTTTACAATTTTTATTTAAAACAAGTAAGAAAATTATAGTCGGTCTAGACCGACTATACGATACCCTATACCATGCATTTAGAGACCCTATCTCTCAGGCCCAACTAACTGGATATAGAAAATAAGCATAAACCAAATTTGAGTGGGATTTTTATTATTTTTTTTGGATGCAGATATGAAAAAGTTCATATCGGATGCTATATCTATATGGGGACTAGGTCCAAAAATGGACCGATCCTGATTATGTTTGGTAAAGTCTCTTGTATTTTGCAAAAATATATACAAACAAAATGTGATAAGAATCAGTGCAATATTTTTGTTTTTTGATAGATTTAAGTGAAGATCGGGAAGCAGCTCTATATGGGGCCTATGACTAGGAGTTGTCCCATAGGGATAATTTTTGGACTACTCATTAATGGATGTAAATTATGCATACAAACCCAATTTGAGTAAGATCTATATGACAATTTGGATCTTATGGCAATTTATGTCGATTTCATAGGGGTCATTTGTATGGGGGCTAGGTCTGAACATAGACCGATTCTCACCAATTTCAATAGCGTTCATCCTATGGCCGAGAAAAGCTTAAATACCAAATTTCATCGAAATATATTCATATTTGCGACCTGCAGTTTGAGTACAAGCTTTACATGGACACACAGACGGACGGACGGACATCGTTAAATCGAATCAGATAGTGATTCTGATTCGATCGGTATAATAAAAGATGGTTCTAGGTCAAATATTTTTGGTAGTTACAAACAGCAGCACAAAGTCATTATACCCAAACCACAAAGTGGTATAGGTATAAAAATATAAAATTAAGGCGGCTGGCGACGCTCAAACACAAGGTTGTGTGCGTTCGGTCGTTCTTTTTCGGCTACACGTACACGTTGCCGGCTGTGTTTGATGAAAATCAAAAATTTTTCATATTTTTATTTGACGGCTGATTATTTGATCGTTGCCGGACTTGTTTGACAAACAAACTTCATTTGGTTTGAATTTTTTACGTTGAACACATATTCTGAAAAAAAATTTTTAAAAATAAAAACGAACATACATACTAAAGACCTGCAATTGTTGAACTATACAACATGCGATATGTGTCACATCATGCAAGTGTTAATTCATGCTATGCCGCTCATACATGTTTGACAATGACATATACAGACACTGTCGAATAAATTCAAATCAAATCTATGCATAGTTTTTACAGTGATTTTGCACACATGAACATGGAAAATTAACATGTCAACACATGCGACACATGTGACACATGCGACATTTCTTTACTGTCCGTCTGTGTGTCCATGTAAATCTTTTAATTAAACTACAGGTCGCAAATATGAAAATATTTTAGTGAAATTTGGTATATAAGCTTTTGTCGGCCATAGGATGAGAGCTATTGAAACTGGTGAAATTTGGTCTATGTTCAGACGTAGTCCCCATCCAAATTACCCCTATGAAATCGGCTTAAATTGCCATAAGATCCAAATTATCATACAGATCTCGTCAAATTGGGCTGTGTGTGTTTATTACATCCATTTATCAGTTTTCTAAAAATAAAGCTTATATGGCAATTCTTTGTCATAGCCCATATATAAAGTTGCTTCCCGATTTTCACTTAAATCTATCAACATACAAAATGTTGCACAGTTTTTTTTTTCTCAAATTTGGTTTGTATATATTTTTCAAAATATATGACTTTATGAATTCAAATGATGAATAAAGCAGAAAAATAACCGTAAAACTTTTATTGGAAAAAATTAAAAACTGAATAATATTTTTTTTTATTTGTCATTAGTTGGATTTAAAATGTTTTGTTTGTTTTATATGGATTATAAAAATAATTTCGAAATAAAAGTTTTTTCAATTTGAAAATTTTTTAATCAATTATTTATTTGATTTGATTTAGAATCTTTATTGAAATATTTGAAAGAATAATCAATATTTTCATACGAGGCAGTGAAAAACATGCTGCAGAAAAAACACTAAAGGACATGGTATTGACCACAACAACGTACAACAGCTTAGCTAAGTTGCAATAACATGCTAAGACAGTATGTTTGAGTTGGCATGACATGGCATAACACCTTGTTTGAGTTGACATGACATAGCAATGCATGAAAGTTTTGAGAATGACATTTTTGCAGAAAATGTTGAATTGTGCAGTAGTTTAATACATACATATATGTATATGAATTTTTATACCCTCCACTCCAGTGTGCAGAGGGTATATATAAGTTTGTCATTCCGTTTGTAATAATTAGAAAAAAAAAAATTTTGGACCCCATAAAATATATATATTTGTGATCCTTATAACAGCCGGAGTTGATATAGCGATGTCCGTCTGTCCGTCTATCCGTCTGTGGAAATCACGATGACGGCATCAATCGGGCAGCTAGGGTGCTCGTTGACATAAAATATGATTCATTAACATCCTGAAAAGTTTGCTATTTAAAATCGTCCAAATCGGTCGATTAGGGCCCGAGATTTGAATGAAGAACAAAAAAAGTCTTGAAAATATATAATTTTCTATGTTGTTCTTGTCATGATCACGCCCTGAATAGTGCAGCTACAGTGATCATTTTTAGTGAGAATGATTCACCAAATTCATGGGAAGAGTTCTATTTCAAAAATCAACAGAATCGGTGGAACAGGTCCAGGGAAATCTCTGAAAAAGTAAAAAATGAAAAATATGATGTTTCTATATTGTTCTTGTTGTTATTCTAAATGTTGTGTTGTTGTCATAGCTGGACTTGTTGTTTTTGTGGTCGTTGTGGTAATAATATAATAAAAACTAACCCTTTGTACATTTTTTTTAACTCTGGTAGAAAAATTTAAAAGTTTCCATTGTTTTGGCATCACTCTAAAAATTTGTTAGATCATTTCTGTTATTACCACGAGCCTGCCTGCAAAATTTCAGACCGAATGGCTCACGGGAAATTGGTTAAAATCGATCCAAAATTTTTTCGACAAGCAGACACTACGTGTTAATATAAAGGGAGTAAAAATTCACCAACATCTTAAGCAAATAATGCTAAAATACCTAGTTCTTAATAAAAAAAAAAATTTAAATATAGCAAAAAAAAATTTTATGTATAAATTTATTTATAAATTTATATAAACATATTAAATAATACAAATAATATACATATATTATACATGTATGTATATCCATAACAACTGCATGTTAGAAATAAGTCGGTATATTATTTTATTTACATAAAATTCTGCAATATTATGTTGTGGGGAAAATACATTTCTTTTGCATTAACAGAGTGTCACTTCATTTTGCTCAGCGTGACTATGCCACAGTAGATGGCGCCACAATTTTTGTTTGTTTTAATTAGCTTTGCAATAGTTCTTTCTATTTTAACATGAATGTTAATATTTTCAACTGGATATCATACAGAACAATGTTAAGAGTATACACGGGCTGGTCTTTTATTTCATACGTATTTTCATTATTCTTTTACAAATATGAACATAAGTTTGGCATATTAACTTTTTGTTGTCATTACAAAATGGAGTTACCGAGTTCATCAATGAGTTTTTTGCTTTCAAAACAGTTCTACATAGTTATTTAGAATTATTATTCTGCTTTACCTACAAAATATTTGATTGCGATTACATCTAAATTTAAAAATTGTTCAAAAAAATTGTTACTAAAGCATTATTAATCACATAAATACAAAATTGCACTTTTTAAATTTTCCATTCAAATTTAAGAAAATATCAATTCTAAAAACTGGAATTAAAAATTTCCAATTATAAATTACAATTAATTGAATTTCAGAAAATCATATCAAAACGTCGGAAATTATAATTTTAAATTTAGAAGACATCAATTGCATCTTGAATATATAAACTTTATTCGTTAAATACAAATTGAAATTCCAAAAAAAAAAAACACCAAATACCTAAGTTTACATTTAAAAAATTTTTACATTTAAAAAAAATGTTGACATTAAAGAGAAATTAATAGCTTTTCAGTATCGCGATTCTGTAACTTCTTTTAACAATAGTCGAATCGTTAAAAAAAGAAAATTGCAAAATTATCAGTAAAATTTATAAATTTTTAGGTTGAAATGTCGTCATACATAAATAAAAATCATAAAATAGTGAAAATATTTTGCTTTAATTAAAAAACTTTTTTATATAAATAAAAAAATTAAATAGCATATTCAATTCATTATTTCATTTTTAAATAAATAAACAGAAATATTAGTAAAAAAATAAAGATTTTAAACATAAACATAAAATCATCCTGTCAAACACGAAGTAATTTTTTTTTCAATTCTTCTTTGTGTTTTTCGCTTATTTTGACAGAGATGCCACTCGTTTACAATTTAAATAAATAGAAAAATAGATTTGTCGACAGTCGTTAAGATGTATGTACTAAGTGAATCACTTAATCCTTAGTGCAAACAACAATAGCTGTCGGTATATTTTGCGATTGTCGGATCATTGAAATTTACAGAATCACACTACAGAAAACATTAATTTAAATTCAATGAATTTTAGAAAACCTCAAATGATATTTAAGAATAGCGAACATAAAAACTGTTACATAAATAAACGCAATTTGATGAGAATGTTATTTTTTATATATAAATTTTCACAATTTTTTTTGGATGAAAATTTGAAGTTTTTCAGAAAATAAAGAGAACAAATTATTTTATTTAAAATGTTTGGGACATTTGGTTTTTTGCGTTTGGCATCCCTAATTTGAATATTTATTATTATAAATTTATTCTCTATGTTTTCCAAATATGGCAATATTTTAATAAAAAAATTGAGAGTTTTTTTGGTTATTATTTTGTTACTCCATCCGACCTATATGGCCGCAATGAAGAAATATTTGGCCAGTTAAAAGAAACTATACAGCCATCTCCAATTAGCACGATTTAGTGCATATAACCACCCTACACAACCATTACCTTTGCAGTGGAGGTTAGAGCGAGCTATTTAATTAGCAAAAACTAAATTAAACGAGAAGTTATGTCATATAACCGGAAACGCATGCATATAGGTATATAACCTAAATGCATGCCATTCAGCAACCACGATGACCAAAAAGCAAACACCGAAATAAATCCGAAATAATAGAAAAGACGAAAACCAACCCAAAGAATTTGCTGAAATAATTTGGTATTAAGTTTAACAAATTGTTTACTTTTTCATTTACATTTATTATCAAGACTCAAACCGAGGTGGAGGGTATCAAAGATTCGGCACAGGCGAATTTAACACTCTTACTTGTTATACCCTCCACTCCAGTGTGCAGAGGGTATATATAAGTTTGTCATTCCGTTTGTAATAATTAGAAAAAAAAATCTGGACCCCATAAAATATATATATTTGTGATCCTTATAACAAGCGGAGTTGATATAGCGATGTCCGTCTGTCCATCTGTCCGTCTGTGGAAATCACGATGACGGCTTCAATCGGGCAACTAGGTTGCTCGTTGGTACAAAAAATGATTCATTAACATCCTGAAAAGTTTGCTATTTAAAATCGTCCAAATCGGTTTATCAGTCCCGAGAATTGAACGATGGAGTAAAAAAAGTCTTGAAAAAATATGATTCGACTATGTTGTTCTTGTACGATAACGTTCTCAATAGGACAGCTAGGGCGCTTGTTGTTAGCGAGAATGATATACCAACATCATGAGAAAGTTTCTGTTTTTCAAATCGTGCCAATAGGTTTCATAGGTGCCGAGAAATCACTGAAAAGGTAAAAAAATATGATGTTTTCCTATATTGTTATTCTAAATTTTGTATTTTGTCACAGCTGTACTTATTGTTTTTATGGTCGTTGTGGTAATAATATAAAAATTCACTAATATTAACATCTTATGGTGTAATATTTGAGTTAGTTAGTTAATAAAAGAAACTATATAAAATCAATATCAATATTCTGCGATTTTTATAAGATCACAAAATATTACAAATTGATACATACATACTACTGTTGCAAATAGCAAAATACTATAAATAACATTCATATATTCTGTATATGTATATCGATAATAAGCGCATATTAAAAATAATATAAATATAAATTATTTTATTTATACAAAATACTGCAATTTTTGGGTTGCAAAAAATAGTATGATTTTAAGGGTTCTACTTTTAGTACATACTTGCATTCAAAAGTAGTAGTGAAACCATAAAATATCTACCCTGTAAAAAATTGGTGTTTAAAAAAAATTTTTTTTGTCAGATGATAATAATATAATATAGGTGTCAATAATATTTAATTATAATAATTTTTAAAATTTATTATTTAATGTTTGGCGCAGGCAAACGCCATTCCCGAACTACCAAGAATAATCGCGGAGCTCAGCTCAATCAAACTGCAATGATTAAGCCTCGCCCTGGGAAACATGTGTTCATGCTTCCCTTTGCACAAACGCTATTCCCAACTACCAAAAATTGTAGGCACGACCTTTCCACATCAGGAATAGTCGCGGGCTCAACTCAATCAAAGTGCAATGATTAAGCTTCGCCCTGGGAAACATGTATTCATTCATTTCTTAGCACAAACCGAACTTCTTATGACACATTAAAAATAAACTAATTGAGAAGTACAATTCCTCATTACGCTTTATTATAATTATTATAAACAAAGTGATCGTATCATTGTAAACGAAATAGAATTGAAATTGTGTGCAGATTTGTTTTACTTAAAAAACTGTTTCTACAGATAGTGAATAAAATCCCAGTAAACATTTTATGCAATAAGTGATCATGTGGAGTCTTTTTTGACTCCTCTGTGCTATTAAACAGTCATAAATGCGCTCTTTTGCTGATCACAAAATATTCTTTTGTTTTTGAGAACCTTTTTTTATCCAATTTTCTGATTAGTTTCGACTTATTTTTGAGTCGTATATAATGTCATTTTTCTATAAATCACTTTTTACGCATAAGCAAAAATCATTTCTTAGTCTTTTTTCTAATACCGCATGTGATTAATCAGTTTTTAACTATCAAAAGTGCTCGAAGAAGACACAGTAAGATGATTTATGTTAAAACAATCTTCGAAATGATTACTGGGATGTCGTATATTTTTGTTTACACACACATATACATAATGGCACCAGTAAGCCGAACTCTCTCATGAAACACATAGACGACAGCGGCTACACGACTACAGGCTGTCAAAATTATATTACACACGTTTATATGAAAACGATTATTTTGACACCAACACAGCTACACGACTACATGACCACTTTTTCTGCTGTAGTCAACTTAGGCTAATTTCTATTTTTGTTGGCTACAAAATAAAAATAGTGTTGACAATATAACAAAATATGTAAAAGATATTAGTGCCATGAAATATTTTATTTTGTTGCAAAAATTAATCACAAAATAAAATGCTGTAATAATTCTATTAACAAGTAAATTTATTTATTTATTTTTACGTTATAACAATGCATTATAAATAAGTAATATATTTAAGACAATTTTATATAGAATCATACATGTTTTTCTATTTTAATAAAGTAAAAAAAAATATAATTGGCACTACTGAAATAAAAATGATTTTGTATAAAAACAGCTGTTTATATTGTTGTTATATGTTGCTGTCATTTTCATAAAAATTTAGTAGTTGACTACACGACTACAATTGAAGCCAGCAGCAATTAATTCCGTGTGTTTGTGTAGCCTCTGTCGTCTATGTGTTTCATGCATAAGTAACAATTTCATTTAGTCTTATGAAAGCTTTTGAACAAAGCAGATATACGTCGCATTGTTTTGTGAAATCTTACATTGTGTTTTAATAGGTACCAGTAATGCCAGGAGATTTTTACAGAAATCTCTACGCTAATGAAAAAAAAATCCCATTTTTTCCCTACACCCACTTTTTTTCTCTCTACATTTTTCCCTTAACTACTTTTTTCAATTTTTCAAAAAAAAAAAATTTATTTTTAATTTGTTAATTTTCAATTTCAATAATGCAAAAATAACATAACGAAGAAAAATGTCATACAAAATAAGATAATAATATCATTAGAATTACATAAAAACAACATATAAAACCAAGAGATTTAAAAAAAAAATATTTTTACTATTCTGTATAATTTATCTTTTATATGGCTAGATGTGCATTTAAAATTTACACAATTAATTAAAATGGTTTGCAAATGGGATCTTGGTTGTTGGTTTTAAAAGATATTTTTTTAAGACATTGGTTATTAGCATGTATACTTAGATCTGATTTATCGCAAATTAACATTTTTTCACAAGCCTTGCATCTGTATTTAAAGTCGTCATCTTTGATCTGTTCCATCCCATTAGCTTCTCGTCTCTCAACTAAATTGAGTAAAACCTTTGTTTTCTGTATTTCTTTGATGTGTTTTCAGCATCAGCGAAAAACGAATCGGACATTTTTCTAAAATCAATTATGTTTACATTTATAATATTTTAATGCTCTTTTTATTTACAAACTTACTTAATAAAATCGAAGAGATCTACAAAGATGGCGTACTTATGTATGTATTAAAAAAAATTCACAAAACAAGTAAACTGCACAAAAGTGTTTTTTTTTTTACTTGTCATTCTTCTTAAGGAAGCCACGTATTTACTTTCTCCATATTATAGAGTTATGACCAGATTTAAAAAAGATATATATTTTTAATTTTAAAGTTTAAAATTGAAATATGTATAATATTAAGTTGTTAAAAAAAATTTGCAAAAAATCCCAACAATTCGACAAAAATCGACGCAAATCCATTTATTGATGCGTTACAAACGGAATGACAAACTGATATAATAAGAAGGAAAAAATAAAACTGATTAACGCTAGTGCTTGTAAAATATAAGACGTGGCCAAGTATTCCGAAAAAGATCCAAAATTTAAAAATATATTTTGTTTCTATTGACTTTAAAATTGTTAAACGTAAATGCTGAAAATTCAGAGTATTTGTTGTAATAAATTACTAAATTGATCAAATTGTTTACATTTTCAAATATTTTATCTAAATTTGTTACAAATAGTGCAAGAAAATCTAGGTGGAGGGTATCAAAGATTCGGCATAGCCGAATTTAACACTTTTACTTGTTCAATGATAAAATTAATATAAATCAAGTAAGAAAGTTATAGTCGGTCTAGCCCGACTATACGATAACCTATACCATGGTTTAGAGACCCTTTCTCTTCGGTCCAACTAATTGGATATAGCAAAAAAGCATAAACCAAATTTGAGTAGCATTTTTATTATTTTTTTTCGCTGCAGATATGAAAAAGTTCATATCGGCTACTATATTTATATGGGGACTGGTCGAAAAATGGACCGATCCTGACCATATTTGGTAAAGTCACTTATACAAACCAAATTTGAGAAAAATCTGTGCAATATTTTGTTTTTTGATAGATTTAAGTGAATATCGGGAAGCAGCTCTATATGGGGCCTATGACTAAGAGTTGTCCAATAGGGATCCGTTTTGGACTACTGATTAATGGATGTAATATATACATACAAACCCAATTTGACTAAGATTTGTATGATAATTTGGATCTTATGGCAATTTATGTCGATTTCATAGGGGTCATTTGTATGGGGGCTAGATCTGAACATGGACCGATTCTCACCAATTTATTTAGCGTTCATCCCATGGCCGATAAAAGATTAAATACCAAATTTCATCAAAATATATTCATATTTGCGACTTGCAGTTTGATTACAAGCTTTACGTGGACACACAGACGGACGGACATCGTTAAATCGAATCAGATAGTGATTCTGATTCGATCGGTATAATTAAAGATGGGTATAGGTCAAATATTTTTGGTTGTTACAAACAGCAGCACAGTCATTATACCCAAACCACATAGTGGTATAGGGTATAAATAGATAACGGGAACAAAAACGCAATTAAACTGTTATTAAACAATTGAATTACAGCTCAGACATTTCAGTAATAAATTAAAAAAAAAAAACGATTTGAAAACAATTTAATTATGGAAAAGTGCGCTTCATAGAAAATTACCAATGCTTGCCAGCTTTATGGAACATAAAGTTGGAAGCATATAGTAATAGAGAAGAGAAAAGAAAACAATGCCACAGTGGACGATGTCAAAAAAAATAAATATTTTGCGCACAAGTTATAGGCGCGAAAAGCAACGATTGGCGAAACTTTATAAAAGTGGATCTGGAGCTGACGATTCGGTACAATCCAATTTATTTTTTTATGACGAAATGGCGTTTCTCGATTATGTGGAACGACCATGTCCATCAAAAAATATAAAATTATATTAAATATTTGGAGTTCAATGGAGTTCAATATGCTAATAGCTACTCACATGAAACTTAAACTCCACTTTGACTTTCAGTTGTCAATGTAATAATTATTTTTTTTAATAAGAAATTAACTAAAACACCAGAGCTATAAAAGCATTAACCGCCTAAGTCGAATATCATGCTTTCGAGAAAAATAACTTTATAAATAAATGTAGTGAGGCTTCATTCCGACTTAGGTCAGTATATTTTTATTAATATCTTTTTAATAAATAGTGTTAGAGAAATGGGGATTTCACGCAAATATAAAGCGTTTTTAGTAGAATATGATAGCATACATAACTCAAATCATTCTAAAGTCGACTTAGGCGGTTATCGCTTGTGACCACAGATATTTTATAACCCACAAATCAATTTTACTTGTATGCTGGATATTTTTCAAATTCAATTAAATTAACCACAGACCTCTATTTTCAACTTGATCAACAACCGAGTATAACTTCTGTTAATGCAATTTGGTTTCTTGTCCGCACCAAAAAATAAACTACCAAAATAATTTAAATTGTGAAACACCTTTACATATATTATTTCATTTAAATACTTGAATGAACTTACTCTAAATTATCATAAGATATAAATAATCATATAGATCTCTTTCAAATTGAGGTTGTGTATGTATATTACATCCATTAATTAGTATTCAAAAAATAAACCCTATAGGACAATTCTTCGTCATAGCCCCCATATGAAACTGATTCTCGATCTTCAATTAAACCTATCAAAAATAAAAATATTTTACAAATTATTCTCAAATTTGTTTGTATATGTTTTTGCTAAAAATAAGTGCATTTACCAAATATGGTCAGGATCGGTCGATTTTCAGCCTAGTCCCCATATAAATATAGCATCCAATATGAACTTTTTCAAAGCCGCAGGCAAAAAATTAACAAAAATTCCACCCAGATTTGGATTATGCTTATTTTTTATGTATAGGGTATCGCATAGTCGGTCTAGACCGACTATAATTTTCATAGTTGCCTTTATGTAATGTTTGTTAAAAAATTATATAAATTGATGAAAAAAAAATTAAAAAATCTATAATAATTGTGTACCGTTATTTTAATAACCATTTAATACTGGAAAATGCAAAAAGAAATATGTTTATGAAGTAGGCTGGGTTGGATTTTCCACAAAAAAAAAAAAAAACACACACACACACACACACAAAAAGCTCCTATACAATACCAGTATCTTTAATTTTGTAATAACTCTTTTCAGATTGACAGCGCTGGTGTTTTGTATCCCTCTTTACAAAATCATATATTTATTGATAATATATCAAAAAAGAAAATACTTTATTAGTTTAAAAATATTTGTAAATAATTATCATGAAAAGAGCAAGGGGCCATATGCCGGATATTATATTCCATACATAATCGGTACATGTCTACTTTACAATGCAGTCAAAATATCATCACTGGTTAAAAAAAATGTGTTTTATTTTTAGATTAAATCGTGCACTCTTATGGGGTCACCCTTTACAAACAATCAATAAGTTTTTTCTGAAATTATTCATTCTGAATTATTAATTTTATGATATATATAATCGCAGCACAGGCACTTTTTTTACTCCTATAAGTAGACATCCAGCTGAAAAGAAATAAAAATTAGCCGCAACTGAAGACAAAATCTCAAATATAACAACAGATATCTACAATTGAGAACGCTTCTAAACAACAGCCTGTTGAACAGATTTAATTTTATAAAGCTAGTAAACCCTTAAAAATGTGAGTTCCAAAAATTAACAATTAAGAACAACAAATACAAAACCACCAAGAACTACAAAAATTGATTGAGTATTTGGAAATGGGATTGAAGTATAAAGAAAAACAACTTCAGTAAAATGTAAAACAGACAAAACAACAAATGACTTTCAAAAATTAGTAGATGGACTACAAGCAGAAGTAGCTAAGAAAGTCCAACTTAAAGTTGAAAAGGTAGCAGTAAATTTCAGTGGCATAGAAAAGGATTTGTTGTAACAATTGCAAGAACCAAAAGCAGAAAAACATGTAAGTTAATAATATATATAAACATTTTGAAATCACTGATATTCATATATGCACTGCATTTGTTTTTAGACCTTACAGTGACGATTATATAATTAAAGTTTTAAGCCAAACTCTTCCAGTTTTCTTTGCTACAATATATTTTTCTGCCTCTTCTGTGCATGATATGATAATCATTGTTTATTAAGATATTTAGTATTGATTGTTATTTATTTTTTAAATTTGTGTACTTATAGCAACAGGAAAAATTGTTGAGTACAATAAGCAAAGCTGCTGTTGGAGGCAGTTTTTCGGATAAAGGAATAGATCAAAAAGACTTGCGGGATGTGCCTAAACGTTTGTGTCCAGAGGCAGTAAAAGCTTGTGCTGGCACAGCCCTATCAGTACCTTTAAATCAGTGGGTAGAACCGGTCTTCACAACCCAGATTAGACAGCAACCGCAAATTTGTAGTAGTCACAAATCTGGACAATCTAACAGCGCATATAGCCCTTCCGACCCACAACACACCACACAGCAACGCCAATGGCACTCGGACCAGTTCCAGCAGTAGCATCGGCGCTTGAGGAGACATTTCTGAGATGTATACTCGTTGAATCAGTGGCTATATTACTCGCAATACCAAAATATATTATTTTAAGACGACCGTTGACCATAAGAAAACTATCTGGTTTTAAATCTGAATGTATTTTGCTGGATATAGTTTACAGCCAGATTATAGTTTACAGCATTTGATGTACAAAGTTTGTTAGGATATATAAAGGTAAATTTGTTGTGTAACTTTGTAAAGCTAGCAACTTTGTTGTAAATGACCACCTAATTGTAAAAGTTATTAAAAAAAACCATTGGATTTTAATAAAAAACACTATATTGACTTTTGTAAAAGATGTTTATTATTTCTTATAAATATGTAAGAACAAGATCTGAATATCAATTTAATATAGAAAAATAACAAATTTAGAATATACAAAAAATATATAAATATAGACATACCGGTTCGGATCCCTCGGTAACGTATGGAGTCTTGCCTCCCCAAGATCACAACCCATTAAACACACACTATATTAAAAAAAATATATATATATATAAATAACATTGTTTAATTTTTTACTAATTCAAGTTCGTATCTACTTATATGCATTATAATTTTTAGGAAAAAAATGTATAAATACCCACTTAGAAGCTTATAGTTAAACAAGTATGAAAATTATAGTCGGTTTAGACCGACTATACGATACCCTATACCATGCGTTCACAGGCCCTATCTCTAAGGCCCAACTAATTGGATATAGAAAATAAGCATAAATCAAATTTGAACATGGACAGATTTTCACCAATTTAAAAAGCGTTCATCCTATGGCCGATAGACGCTTATATACTAGATTGCATCAAAATATATTCATATTTGCGAGCTGTAGTTTGATTACAAGGTTTACATGGACACAGAGAGGACGGGCGGACATTGCTAAATCAACTTACAAAGTGATTGAGCCAATCGGTATAATTAAAGATGGCTACAAACATCAGCACTAAGTCATTATACCCTAACCACAAAGCGAATACATTAAAATTGTAGTGGGTGTTAACTGTAACTTGTCTTCGGTTAATATATTTTCTCTTGTTAAAAGAGCTTCTCCAACCGTACCGACCAATACATTCTTTAATTCAGCATTAACTTGTCTGAAATTTGAATTGGCCATGAAAATTGGTGCGCTCTTCTTTGTTTCTGTAATTCCTCTGATAAGTTCTAACTCTGCAGAATCCTTACATCCCTCTATTTGTCCGCCTCAGGAGGTTCCTCTAACACTTAAGTTTTCATGGTGGACATTTGTCACACCTAGATTTGTTGGGCAAACAACCATTGGTGTACCTGTTGCTTAGCTTTTTTCTGTACACTAGTATTTACACATTTTCGTTTGAAACTATAATGTATATTATGTTACTTACTTTAATGCCATTATTATTTATTTTTTATATTTATTTAAAAAATTTTATTTGTGATAAACTGTGCTGTGGAATTTTCAAAGTTTAAAAAAAATTTCTTCCCAAATTAGAATTTTTGACAGTAATAATCACAAATAAATAAAAACAATGTATACAACGTGTATAAAGGTGATAGCATATAATTTTTAATATAGCTGTTGCTTCCGATTTCTTTACAAAATGCAACCCTGATTTGATTGTTAAAACAAAAATACAGTGTTGTATTTTTCGAGCTGTCGCCACTGTTTACATTGTGGTACTAGGGTTTATGAGCATCTTATTAGTTGTATTACACTGATCAAAATCCATGGACGTAACACAACGCCGATATTGAATTGGTTTGTGTAGGTTTTGTATGAATGTTAATATATATGACTAAAAGGGGAAATGTGTAGTTGAGCTCACGATGAATATGGGAAAATGTGAAATATATTTTGTTGTTTTAAAATCTTAAATCTTCCATTTTGAATATATAAAACAAAATGTAAATAAAGTTTAATCTTTTTTATCCATAAGTTTGAAATTTATTAAATCAAATAGAAAGTAATTCATTTCTTTAAAAAACAAAAAATATTAATACTTACGATATCGAATGCGGTGATTTCGTCCCAGGGTGACAGTTTCATTAATGGCGCTTAAGGTTAAATGCCTTTACAATTTTTAATACATGGATACACACCAGGCATTCCGCTTCATTTAGTGTTTTTAAACAAAAGAAGAAACTACTTTCACATTCTTCATCCCACATGATTACTTTATTCTTATTAAAAATCTATTTATAAAATATAAGCTTTAAAAAAACAAAAAAATTGTGCGTTGCTGTAAATATTCTCTGTGTACCTATTAAAAAAAAAACAATGTAAAAATTTCAAAAGGAAATGCAACATAGACCTGCTTTGTTCAAAAGCTTTCATAAGACTGAACGAAATTGTTGTTTATTTTTACTCTTTGGTGAGTATTTTTGTTTTGTTTGGCTGTATACATATAACAAGCCGATTAGGGTTCGGCTCGCTGGTGCCGATATGGCACAATACAATGGGTAACGAGATATTTCCAATATGATTGTTGTTATTATATAGTTATATTTTTTAATTATATCCTTACCACTCTGTGGTATAGACACTTTTGTTGGCCATATGACTATCGCTATTGAAAGTGGTGGACATCGGTGCATGCTCGACTAAATTCGCACTAAAATCCAGTGTATCACATAGATCTCTTTTAAATTTTGCTTCTGTGTATTATGTCCATTAAACAATAATCCAAATATAACCCAATAGGTCCATTCGTATTCTTAGTCTCCATACAATAAAGTTGCTTCCCGATATTCACTTATATCTTTGAAAAAAATATACCATAGATTTATCTTAAATTTGGTTTGCCCTAGGATCTTTTTATTAAACTCCTAGTATGGGGTATCGTATCGTATCTAGATCGACTGTATAGACCAACAATATTATAAGTTGGTAACACTGCTTTATTTGACAACCGATTTAACAGCTGATAGTTGATAAAATGTTGTTCAGCGATGAAGCTCATTTTTGGTTGAATGGGTACGTAAATAAGAAAAATTGTCGCATTTGGAGTGAAGATAATCCACAAGCTTTTGTCTAAGCATGTTGAATATAAACCTAGCTAAAGATAAAAATTTAAGGCTCATAACATTTAGAGATTATAATTAAATTGATTTTCAGTATTATTTGTTGAGCTTGCGGGCTTGATCTGGAACGACTGTTGGTATCAGCCATCCGTTGATGGAAAGCTGGATGTTTTTCTTACAACATTGCAGGAAGTATATAATCGTCATGTACCTGAGCGTAGTTTTTATATAAAAAATTGTTCGTGCCCCTGGTACACATCAATTGTAAAACAATCTATTCAATTATTGCTACAGCGTTAAAAAAAAAAAACATTGATAAACAGAGTTGCTTATAACAGAACAAGAATTCACACTAATCTTGTAGTTAGGCATGCTAAAAAGTCATATACTAAGTCCTCTGTTATTTAGCATTTCTATTAATGATGTGTTTAGTATCTGCAAGTATGCTCGGATGCATGATTGTGCAGATGATATTCAACTATATTTCAAATTTTTTGAGCACCTGCTGAAACCGACATACTATGGCTCTTATTTCGTTAAGTTTTATGAATTGAAAAAAACGTTGTAAAGGGTTTGGATGACTATACTTGAAGGATATGACCTGCGAAGTTTTACGTTGAAAAGTCTTCACCTTAAGAACTGGTGGTCATCTAAAATTTGAAAATTTAAAAAAACGACTTGAAACTTGCAAGAGTTTTTTCATTCATTCAGTTTTCTTTGTAATAGTTTTTAGCTTCCAGATCCAACCCAATACAAAATATTGGACTAGACTTGGAGGATATATCCACTAAAAAAATTTTTTGATATCGCTGCTGCGATCTGCGCCGTTTAATAAAACTGAGTTTTAAGCGCAGAATTAAAAAAAACGGCGTAACTTTATAAAGTTTGAGGTATATCAAGTTGGTGTCAGCGCACCAATAACGTATCACGGACATCACAAAATTAAAAGAAATTAGCGTAAATTTTTGAAAATGTATCTTTTTTGCGTCTGACAATCTGAATTGTCTTTTAAGTTGGCTAGTGTATTGCGTGATGTGAGTAACTTCGTAAAGTGCATCTCCGGGGCGAAAACGCACTTTAAAATTTTTAAACGCAAATATTTTATGAACTTTTGAAAATTTTTTCAAAAAAAATATTTTTTATATCAAAACATGGCATAGGAACATGTTTAGGTATCTAAATAGATTCTTAGCGACGGACTAAACTGATAAAGTGAAAAAAAATATTTTTTTTCAAATAAAGGGTGATTTTTTAGCTATTATCTTTTTGGCAACACTGGTTTAAACAGCTGATGCACGTTTCGTGTTTTGTTTCATTGTCAACCATCTTCAGTTTGGTCTATAATTTAACCATGAATCGTCTTACAAACGAACAACGCTTGCAAGTTATTGAATTTTATTATCAAAATGCGTGCTCTGTTAAGAAAGTTCATCGCGCGCTTCTTCCATTTTATGGTCAGTTTAATCGACCCACTGAAGCGGCTATTCGGGCTATTGTGACTAAATTTCGCACCAAATTTACATTGTTGGACATTAAACCACCAACACGCTTACGTAGAGTGCGAACTGAAGAAAATTTCGCAGCTGTATCGGCCAGTGTTAATGATGACCATCAATTATCGATTCGTCGCCGTTCGCAGCAATTTGGCCTCTGTTACTCAACAACGTGGAAAATTTTGCAAGAGCTTGACTTGCATGACAATTGGATTCAACAAGACGGTGCCACATGCCACACAGCACGCGCAACAATGGACTTATTGAGAGGCAAGTTCGGTGAACATTTTATTTCAAGTTCGGGACCGGTCAATTGGCCGCCTAGATCGTACGATTTAACGCCTTTAGACTATTTTTTGTGGGGCTATGTTAAAGCTCATGTCTATACAGACAATCCCGCTTCAATTGACGCATTGGAAGACAACATTGAAACATTTATTCGTGAGATACCGGCCGAAATATTGGAAAGAGTATGCCAAAATTGGACTAAGCGGATGGACCATTTGAGGCGCAGTCACGGTCAACATTTGCATGAAATAATCTTCAAACATTAAACTATATGGACCGTACTATCGATTCAAATAAAGATTTCATGCATTTTTCTGAATTTTATGTATTTTTTTTTGGAAAACTTTCCTATAGCTCTTAAAAATCACCCTTTAAAATAATTTTTTTCAAAAAAAAATAATAATTTTTTTTGTGACAACTAAAGCGCTGTATCAATTCCGCTCAAACGTACATCGAAGGAAGACTTTACTGAGCTTGATACTAAAATCGAAAACGCACCAAAAATTTTAAGGATTTAAAATTTTATGGAGGAAACAAAATGTTTCTAACCTCAAAAAGCATCCTTGTATGAAATATTTGATTTTGAACATTTAAAAGAATTATTTTTGAATTCGGGTTAATAAGTAACCCAGAATCCCAACAAGTATTTTATAATCGGCCCAATATTAATATTTGCAAAAAAAAACGCGTTTTTTTTAAACCATAGAAAGTGAGACTATATTTTTAAACACATATTTTTAAACACGAGGGCCACCTTAACAAATTTCAACAAAACAATTGAAACATAATACCGCGAAAACCGCCAAATTACCGCCGGTGCAATGACATCTTAAAGAACTTGCTTTATTATAAAAACTCTATGATCATAGTAGCCTTTTTATTGAAAGCATGTTCACGATACAGACCACCAATTGAAATTCGTCCAAAATTTAAAAAACACTTCAAAGGAAGGTGAAGTTCTTGTAGTCGTCGATTTTTCGGAGAATTACTTGTATAAATATGCAACCTAAATTCAGAGCGTACACGTCGGAGCGTCAAAAAACAAGTATCTTTACATACCGGTGCATTTTTTTCCGCGAACCTGTAGATAACACTATAAAGTGTGTTTCTTTTTGTACTATTTCTGAGTGCCTACACCATGATGCATCATCCATTTGGGCCCATATGAAACCAGTGCTAAATCTGATTAAAGAACATGTACCTCGTGTCAAAGTAATTCATTTTCAAAGCGATGGACCTGCAACCCAATATAAAAATAAATATAATCATCATTGCACAATTTTAAAACTTCAAGAGCCAACATGGAATTTTTCAACTTCGGGCCACGGTAAAAGTGTTGCAGATGGTATATTATGCACCGTGAAAGGATTATGTGATCGAGCTGTATTGCACGGAAGAGATATTATCTCTGCACAAGATAATTTCGACGTAATAACCAAATCGAACGTGAATGGCTACTTAGTACACGAAAATGATATAATATACTATGAAGAACTTTTAAAAATTGACATAAAGCCTGCACCGAACTCAATGAAGATTCATCAAGTCATTTGGTGTAATAACCAAAGTAATAAATTATTTATTAACTACTTGTCATGCAATATGTGTTATAAAGAACCACCTTGTTATCATTACAATCTAAGCCCTGATAATTATAATCCAATTGCCGAAATAAAAATTAAAAGGCAACGAAAGAAATAGTTACTAAAGGTACGTTCAGACTACGCAAATATTTGACCAAATAAACGTAACCCCTAATTTTATGAAAGTTTTATTCAATCTTACATGATATATAAAAGACAAAATTAAGTTATGTTTTATTACATTAGTAATATTTAATATATTGAACTATATTCTATATCATATATTGTATAACTTAATGAAAATTATACAAGGAAAATTATACATTATTTAGGGGTTACGTTTATTTGGTCAAATATTTGCGTAGTCTGAACGCACCCTAACTGTCACTTAATTAATTAACTTATGTTGCATATTATTTACTTACTAATTAAGTATATACTTTTATGATTTTTTACCTTTTATGTTGGAATATTTTTAATTCTATAAATACTACTCTTCATATTAAAAACTGCAGTATGTTATAGATCTTGATGATATATCTTAATATGTAACACATTTACTACTTTAAATAAAAATAATTAATAAATAATAATTGAAATAGTCTTTTTGCTGTTTTATTTTGTTCGAAACATTAAAAAAAATGTTATGGGAAATAAGAAAAAATATCTCAGTAAGTATTGACAAATATATTAACACTATACTAAACTCAGAAAAAACTAACAATTTTTAAAGGTATTACTGATCTTAATATATAATTTGGTAAAAAAAATCATGAGTTGTAAAGTTTAAATGGTTAGCGATAGGCAAATAGTTTTTTCCCAAAATATTGCAAATTTTATCTTATACTAGCCGTAATTTTGTAAAATGTTTAACAATTTTAAATAAATTTTTATATGCATACACGATCAAAAAAAAATTTTTTTTATTTTTTTTTCAGTGTATTTTATAAAGTATTGAAGCTTTTACAAATATTTTAGTGTGCTAAGAAAGCCCTCAAGGGGTGTTATCCACATGCGTTATCCTCTTTCAATTTTAACAAAAACTGTAATTTTAATATTTTTTTAATTTTTAACTTTAAACCGCCGTAAAATTTGCGCCGTTTAATAAAAATAATTAACGCGAACGGATTTCACGTGCTCAGATATCGGTTTACACACACGCAAATCGACATTGATGTCAGACAAAAAAAATTGTCTAGGTGCCGTAAATTTTTGAAGTTGCCCATATATCTAATCGGCTTGGCTTGACAGAAGATATATGTTGGGGACTTAATGAGGACTTAGATGCTACACGGAGAACGGATTCGTTGTTGAAACCGAATTTGTTGGCAACCGAATTTTGATAGTTCCATGTATTATCACATTAATCTGTTGTAATAACTGAATTATATACACCATACTACCGTAATTTGGAAAATGCAGTTAATATTATGTATAAATCCGATTGTATGAATCGTGGCATAAGTTGATACAATGGAATTTTTTATTTTATTTATTGATTGTGACAACCATTTATATGGGTTTTTACTGATATAAAATATGGAAATTAACTTTTTTTATTATTTTTTTTATTAAAAATTTTATTTAACATTAGTTTATATGAAACAGTATCTTATGTGATGAAGAAAAATATGTAGTAATCCCATTTCGTTATACGTACTTTACAATTAAGTACTGAGAGATGTTATTTCGGCAATTTTGAATTGTGGCTTATCCGCATATGTATATTGACCGCAAACATTTCTGAAAAACAATTTTTACGATATGTGATATTTATTTTTGAATTGCTGTGAATGCAACGAAACTTGCAAAAACTGTGTTCATTTACATTTCAAGCAATAGCACAAACTCTTTATAATGATTACAACAAAAATAAATAATCGCATATATAATTGTAACTCATTGTTCTATATCCACTTCGGACTGATTCATGTCTTTCAGGGTAAAGCAACACGTTCACGTATGAAACAACTAATGTCTTCATCGTGTGGTATGCGAAAAAGCAGTTTGAAAATCTTGAGTGAATCTTGGATCTGGTCATTGATATCAAAAGACATTTTATCGTCCATCATGAAAAAAATTATATTATCGGTGCGTAAAACTTACAGTAAATCATAGCTATAAACGGGTGGGTGTACTGCACACCAGACTCCAAGTTATGTGCCCTCTCACAGACATTTTTTCTGCCAACAAAAGAGTGGAAATGAAATTTCTTACTCTCGGCGAAAGTTGGGTTGTCAAGTCAGTTACCCGAAATATATGCCTGTCAGTCACGAATGGATTAATTTGTTGCAGAATATTAATCGAGATTTTATACCGGTACTCTATTGATTTTTGAACTTCTCTTCCTTTGTTTTTTTTTTTAGCCTAAACCGAAAATGCCCACAAAAACTATATGCCAGGTGGACTCAGGCTTATAACGTCTTTACGTCTTTAGGCTTATAACAATGAGTATTTCATATATACTATTTGATCCTCCATTGTTTTTTTTTTTTATTGTAATTTTAAAATATTTTACACGTTGTGCTTTCATTTATTTTATTTTTGAAACTTCAGTCAGACTAACCATTTTTTTTTCTTTTGTTGGTATTTACAATAGTAATTTTATTCCTTTTAGCTCCAATTATCAATACATGTAAAAAGTTTGGCTTTCTGTTACTATAACCGAAAAATCATTCTAAATACAGATTTAAATTATATTAGTTTAACCAATATTTTGTTACAATATCTGTTAACACATTTTCTCTTTACAATAATATAATTAGTAGTTGCAGTCACCAATATTTAGGATTGAAGCATGTTATTGTCAATTTAACATAGTTACCCCAATTGAATCAGTTTTATAATTTGTTTAAATACTTTGAATGGTATTTGGAACTAATTTTGTTTTTATAGTTTCCTGCATTTTAGATTGACTATTTTCATGCGATTGTTATTGATGAAAATCTATAGTATTTTTAATTATTGAAGATTTACAATAAAAATTCTTATTACCTCAATAAATTTTTCCAGTGGTAACCGATCTCCAACCAATATTTTTCTGTGTGTATAAAAACTTGGGCAGATACTAATAATTTGATACTAAATCTTAAAAAATTGGTTGTTTTACATATAAGGAAATTCATACTCAAACGTAGTTATTTTCCAGCATTATATCTTAGTTCCTCACCTCTGATGTATGACAAAGTAAAAAATTTGGGATTTTACATAAACTCCACCTTTTTATGTACAGATCACTTAACCAATGTTGTGCGTAATGTTTTTCTTGTACTACGTAATTTACGAGTGTCGTCTTACTTTACACCAGTCGAAACTAAAAGAAAGCTTGTTGTTCATTTAATACTCTCACTGATAACATATTCAGCTGAGGTATATAGTAAATTAGATTCACGCTCAATGCACAAATTACAGGTGTCTTTTTATAATATGTATAAGTATAGTTTAGCGCCGTTTGATAGTATATCATCCTGGCGAAAAATTATCCTTGGTTGTGATTTGTATAACTACCTTAGTATTGTTGGAATATATCATATTGAATT
Source organism: Cordilura impudica (assembly GCA_963682025.1). Classification (NCBI taxonomy): domain Eukaryota; kingdom Metazoa; phylum Arthropoda; class Insecta; order Diptera; family Scathophagidae; genus Cordilura; species Cordilura impudica. The sequence continues at coordinate 202,098,658 of OY821517.1, read as the reverse complement.
GCCAAGTAAATACAGCCCTGTTCTACAACACACATATTGTATGAAAACACCCATATGTTTTCTTATCTATTTTTTATCCTTATTCGTTATTTGAATACACGTATGTTGTACTTTTTTTGTTTTAACTGGCGCAAACAGAATATTAATAAATTCAACAGGTTATGGACCCAGGGTGCTCGATTAAAGTGTTTTCGGATAAGGTACAGCTGGAATCAAAAGATTAAATAAAATAAAAACAAACATGAGTGCTTCAATGTCTAATATTGAAAAATTAAATAAAGCTAATTACGACTCGTGGAGTCTGCAAATGAAGGCAGTATTAATGCATCAAGAATTGTTTTCCACCGTTTGTAATAATAAACCAACTGCAGAAGCGGAAATTACAGCTTGGAATAGAAAAGAACAAAAGGCCACATCGACGAAAATCTTGAGCATTACACCCATATAAATTGCATACATTAAAAATTGTTTAACATCGAAAGATGCATGAATCACTTTACGTGAGGTACACAGACGTAAAGGTCCGGTGAAGAAGGTAACTCTTTTCAAACAACTCTTAAATATGCGTATGAGTGAAGCAGATTGTGTTCAGCAGTACGTTTGTAATTTTTCTTCTACCGTGGATAAGTTAGTTGAAACTGGTATTGAACTACAAGAAGAACCTTTTTCCACAATGCTTCTGGCAAGTTTACCCATATCATATGAACATTTCGTAATAGCCTTAGAAAAAAGGGATGATCTAATAGCCGTAGAGACAAGGGATGCATTAAAATTAACAGAAGAAGGTGCTAGAAGAAAAGCTAAGACCGAGCCAATAGATGCCGAAGGTAGTGTACAAGTTTTTATGTCGCAGACAAACAAAAAGGAAAATAATAAAAATGTGGGTAGAAATAATAACAGCGAAAAGAACAACCATTATTCTAAAAAACAAAAAAACAAATTTTAAGTGTTTTAACTGCGATCGCAGAAGTCACTATGCAGCACAGTGCAGAAATGATAAGGCAGACATATTCAGTTTTTTCAGTAACAGTTATGTATTAAGTGCTTCTTCTCATTTATGTTGTAACCGCAACATGTTTGAAACATTTGAAATACATAATGAATTGATCGCAATTGCTGGACAGAATAAAATAGAAGCAAAGGGCAGAGGTAAAGTTCGTATTGATGAATGTGACATTGTATTGAATGATGTTTTGTTTGTACCCGACCTACAGTGTAATTTTATATATGTCGGCAGAGTAGCGGCAAATTTAATGAGAAAAGAGCGAGAATAATAGATGAAAAGGGGAAAACTATTTTAGCTGCAGAAAAGGTTGGAGATTTGTTTCTGTATAATATGAAGGGAAAAAATTTGTTTTTTGCAAATGCAATGTGTGAAGCAATGAAATGGCGTAATCGTTACGGTCATTTGAACATCATAAGTTTAAAAAAGCTCTCAGACAAAAAATTGGAACATGGGTGGAATATAAAATTTCCAAACGAAATTAATTGTTCTGTGTCTTTAAAAAGTAAATGTACTACAAAACCACTTTCTAATTCTGGGAAAAGAGCTAAAGGATTATTGGAAATATTTCTTACTGATGTTTGTATAAGGAGTCAATTGGAGTCTTGCCAAACGGGCAAGAGAATAAAAATTTGCGCTCTGATAACGGCACGGAAACAAAACAAAATGTTTGATTATTTTCTAAAAGAAATGGTATCGTTCGACAACTCACAGTGCCCTATACACCACAGCAGAACGGGGTAGCTGAACGTTTTAATAGAACTTTGGTGGAGATCGCTAGAACCGTGCTTGTGTATGCTAATTTGAATGAAACTTTATGGGCAGAGGCCATAAATACGGCCGCCTATTTACGCAAGAAAGCTCCAACAAGAGCGTTAAATGGTTTAACGCCATATGAAGCATGGTACAATCGTAAGGCAACAGTAAGTCACTTTAAGGATTTTGGTTCTTTGGCGATTGCGCTGGATAAAAAGCATCATCAGAAGTTCCTACCAAAAAGAAAAGAATACATCACGGTTGGTTATTCCGAAACGTCAAAGGGGTATCGTCTATGAAAAATTAACAAGAAAAATTGGAAAATATGACATTGAACTTTTACATGATGCTAGTAAGAATGTAGACAGTATTGAAGATAAGGCTGAATCTACATATATAAAATTGTGAAAGCGACAGCGAATTTGAATCTGCAGAAGATACATGCTGTGATGGATGGTTTTCAGTTGGTTGGTTTTCGGTCAAAAAAGAACGATGAAGCCGTTGGCCCAGCGAGGCCAAGATTATTACGTTCAGGTCAGTCAGGCAGACCCAGAAAGCAGTGCAACACCTTAAATCTGATGGGTGTGGAAGACATTATTATGCCTGATAAAGTTGATGAAGCCTTATCAGGTGAGTACTCTTAATGTTGGTGGGATGCAATGCAGGAGAAGTATTAATCTCACCTTGATAAAGATTGTTGGCTGTAAGTGGGTATTTGCCTTGAAGAGAAACAGAGAAGGTCTTATCGAAAGAATTAGTTGCAAAAGCTTACGCCCAAACATATGGTATAAATTATATGGAAACCTTTTCCCCTGTAGTACGTTACGAGACAATTTGAATGGTTATTGCTCTTGCAGCTGAATATGAGTTCCATTTACACCAAATGGAAGTGTCAACAGCGTATCTGAATAGTGAATTGACCGATAGTGTTTATATGGCTCAACCTGAGAATTTTGTTGATGAAAAGTATCCTAACTATGTCCTTAAATTAAACAAGGCATTATATGGGCTTAAGCAATCAGGACGTAAGTGGAACCTGAAATTGGATTCAATTTTAAGGGAAATTGGTTTTAACTCCTGTAAAAGTGAACCTTGTGTATCAAAGAAATAATGCTCGTAGTATTAATTTAATAGCAGTATATGTAGATGATCTGATTATAGCTTGTTTTGATTTAACTAAATTTAATTTAATAAAATCTCAAATTTCAGACGGAGTTTCCGTAGTAGATAAAGGTCCTGCTAAACATTTCCTAAGTATTGAAATTGAGAGAGATGGTGATATCGGAAAAATTGCAATTCACCAAACGAAATTCATAAGGGAACTTCTACACTGATACAAGATGGAAGAATGTCGTCCAGTCTCCACTCCATTAGAAGCTAAATTCCAAGTTTTATGCAACAAAGATGATTGCAGTACTATCAATCCAGTTGAGTACCAGTCTCTTATCGGTTCGTTAATGTATTTGGCTGTGTGTACACGCCCTGATATTCTACACTCAGTATGTAAGTTATCACAAAGGAACAAAGATCCTCATCAGGAATATATGGTAGCAGCAAAGAGAATTTTGAAGTACTTGAGCAAGACTGCGAATATGTATTTCAAATACAACAAAACTAGTAAACTTGTTGTAACTTATGTTGATGCCGATTGGCGAGGTGATGCAGTTAACCGTAAATCCTACACCGGATATGTTTTTATTCTCGCTGGTAGAGCATTTTCTTGGAATCGAAGAAGCAAGCTACAGTAGCCTTAAGTGGCAGGAAGGCCGAGTATATGGTGCTTTCATCGGCCGCAAAGGAAGCTGTTTATTTGAAGAAACTTCTTGGTAAAATCCAGCTTCATTGTCCTGATAAAATATTAATTCATGGTGATAATCTTGGTGCTTTACATCTGGTTAAGAATCCTATTTATCATAGTAGAAGTAAACATATGGATATAAAGTATCACCATATTAGGGATGTTTATATGGATGAGTTAATTGATTTCAAATATTGTAATAGTACCGATAACGTAGCTGATATTTTAACTAAAAATTTGCCGAAAAATTGTCATGTTAAGCTAGTAGAAGCCCTAGGTTTCATAAATTTATAATTTTGTATTAAAAATACATATGGGCAACTTCAAAAATTTACGGCACCTAGACAATTTTTTTTAAAGTTTTTTTTGTCGATTTGCGTGTGTGTAAACCGATATCTGAGCATGTGAAATCCGTTCGCGTTAATTTTTTTTTATTAAACGGCGCAAATTTTACGGCGGTTTAAAGTTAAAAATTAAAAAAAAATATTAAAATTACAGTTTTAGTTAAAATTGAAAAAGGATAACGCGTGTGGATAATACCTCTTGAGGGCTTTCTTAGCATACTAAAATATTTGCAAAAGCTTCAATACTTTATAAAATACTCTGAAAAAAAAATAAAAAAATGTTTTTTTGATCGTGTATGCATACAAAAATTTATTTAAAATTGTTAAACATTTTACAAAATTACGGCTAGTATACGGCAATATTTTGGGAAAAAACTATTTGCCTATCGCTAACCATTTAAACTTTACAACTCATGATTTTTTTTACCAAATTATATATTAAGATCAGTAATACCTTTAAAAATGGTTAGTTTTTTCTGAGTTTAGTATAGTGTTAATATATTTGTCAATACTTACTGAGATATTTATTCTTATTTCCCATAACATTTTTTTTAATATTTCGAACAAAATAAAACAGCAAAAAGACTATTTCAATTATTATTTATTAATTATTTTTATTTAAAGTAGTAAATGTGTTACATATTAAGATATATCATCAAGATCTATAACATACTGCAGTTTTTAATATGAAGAGTAGTATTTATAGAATTAAAAATATTCCAACATAAAAGGTAAAAAATCATAAAAGTATATACTTAATTAGTAAGTAAATAATATGCAACATAAGTTAATTAATTAAGTGACAGTTAGTACTATTTCTTTCGTTGCCTTTTAATTTTTATTTCGGCAATTGGATTATAATTATCAGGGCTTAGATTGTAATGATAACAAGGTGGTTCTTTATAACACATATTGCATGACAAGTAGTTAATAAATAATTTATTACTTTGGTTATTACACCAAATGACTTGATGAATCTTCATTGAGTTCGGTGCAGGCTTTATGTCAATTTTTAAAAGTTCTTCATAGTATATTATATCATTTTCGTGTACTAAGTAGCCATTCACGTTCGATTTGGTTATTACGTCGAAATTATCTTGTGCAGAGATAATATCTCTTCCGTGCAATACAGCTCGATCACATAATCCTTTCACGGTGCATAATATACCATCTGCAACACTTTTACCGTGGCCCGAAGTTGAAAAATTCCATGTTGGCTCTTGAAGTTTTAAAATTGTGCAATGATGATTATATTTATTTTTATATTGGGTTGCAGGTCCATCGCTTTGAAAATGAATTACTTTGACACGAGGTACATGTTCTTTAATCAGATTTAGCACTGGTTTCATATGGGCCCAAATGGATGATGCATCATGGTGTAGGCACTCAGAAATAGTACAAAAAGAAACACACTTTATAGTGTTATCTAAAGGTTCGCGGAAAAATGCACCGCTATGTAAAGATACTTGTTTTTTGACGCTCCGACGTGTACGCTCTGAATTTGGGTTGCATATTTATACAAGTAATTCTCCGAAAAATCGACGACTACAAGAACTTCACCTTCCTTTGAAGTGTTTTTAAATTTTGGTCGAATTTCAATTGGTGGCCTGTATCGTGAACATGCTTTCAATAAAAAGGCTACTATGATCATAGAGTTTTTATAATAAAGCAAGTTCTTTAAGATGTCATTGCACCGGCGGTAATTTGGCTGTTTTCGCGGTATTATGTTTCAATTGTTTTGTTGAAATTTGTTAAGGTGGCCCTCGTGAATATTGTGTTTAAAAATATAGTCTCACTCTCTATGGGTTAAAAAAAACGCGTTTTTTTTTGCAAATATTAATATTGGGCCGATTATAAAATACTTGTTGGGATTCTGGGTTACTTATTAACCCGAATTCAAAAATAATTCTTTTAAATGTTCAAAATCAAATATTTCATACAAGGATGCTTTTTGAGGTTAGAAACATTTTGTTTCCTCCATAAAATTTTAAATCCTTAAAATTTTTTGGTGCGTTTTCGATTTTAGTATCAAGCTCAGTAAAGTCTTCCATTCGATGTACGTTTGAGCGAAATTGATACAGCGCTTTAGTTGTCACAAAGCGAAATGTGTTTGGAAAAAACTTATTTTTTTCCACTTTATCAGTTAAGTCCGTCGCGTAGAATCTATTTAAGGTGCTATTACACGATGTGTTTTTTTTTTATATTAATCAACACTCAGGGGATGCCCCCTACAGATGCAGTGCATTGTGTTGATCTCAGGAAAATAGTTTAAGGAGGAAAGAGGGAGTAGTGTGTTAATTGTTTTTTTTTTACATATGTTCTGTCAAATTTTCCCACAACAAAAGTTGTACACATCATGTGACACATATGAAACATTGTTTATGTACAATACATGAGGAAAGTCACATGTACATAATTCAATTAGAACATGTTCTATTTTGGCATGACAAACGTATGAAAATACAACACTGCTTGTGGCGAAAGAAAAGCAAAGTAAATTATAAAGATTAATATTGAAGGAAAAATAAATTGTTTAATATTAATTAACAATTAAAAAATATATAAAATATATAACTTAATTTTGAACAATACATTTTTGTAAATTCACAAATTAAATCAGCTGTTGTTTACATTTAGAGGTTTTGTCATACGAAAATACATATGCACGTGTGATAGCGAAGATTATGAATCGTATGTAAAAGACAATTTTGACAGACATGCGGAATTTCATATGGATAAAAAAAGTGACAGTATATATGTAAAAAACACATCGCGTAATAGCACCTTTAGATACCTAAACATGTTCCTATGCCATGTTTTGATATAAAAAGAAGCTTAAAAAATAGTTTTTTTGAAAAAATTTTCAAAAGTTCATAAAATTTTTGCGTTTAAAAATTTTAAAGTGCGTTTTCGCCCCGGAGGTGCACTTTACGAAGTTACTCACATCACGCAATACACTAGCCAACTTAAAAGACAATTCAGATTGTCAGACGCAAAAAAGATACATTTTCAAAAATTTACGCTAATTTCTTTTAAGTTTGTGATGTCCGTGATACGTTATTGGTGCGCTGACACCAACTTGATATACCTCAATCTTTATAAAGTTACGCCGTTTTTTTTAATTCTGCGCTTAAAACTCATTTTTATTAAACGGCGCAAAAACCCTATGTAAAATCTTCAAAAAGTTCTAAATTTAGAAAATTTTGGTTTCACTTGTAAACCACCATGCAACTTTTCACCCAGCAGCGATATCAAAAAATTTTTTTTAGTGGATATATCCTCCAAGTCCAGTGACTATATTTTGTATTGGCTTGGATCTGGAAGCTAAAAACTATTACAAAGAAAACGGAATGAATGAAAAAACTCTTGCAAGTTTCAAGTCGTTTTTTAAATTTTCAAATTTTAGATGACCACCAATTCTTAAGGTGAAGACTTTTCAACGTAAAACTTCGCAGGTCATATCCTTCAGGTATAGTCATCCAAACCCTTTACAACGTTTTTTTCAATTCATAAAACTTAACGAAATAAGAGCCATAGTAAAGGGTTTTTCAATAGGGACGCTACAAAAGTAGAAAGACAGGGACAGCAAACGACGCCATATTTCTTGCCGCTCTTTTGACATTTCTCTTCAGTAAGGTTTGCCATTTCATGGTGGAAAGACATACTAGCCAACAACGGGTCGAAATTATTAAAATTTACTACCGAAATTCGGAGTCAGTGGGCTCAACGTTAAGAGCGCTACGTCCAATTTATGGTCGTCATAATCGTCCTAGCAGATCAACAATTGAGCTCTAGTGGAAAAATTTGAATCCACAGGCACAGTACAAAATGTTCCCGTGCCAGTGAGACAAAGAAGTGCCCGTAGTGTCGAGAATATTGCTGCCGTTGAGGCTTCAGTTGAAGAAAGTCCAAATGTGTCTCTCACACGTCGTTCTCAAGCGTTGGGCATCTCTGTGACGTCGTTGTGGCGAATTTTGCGAAAAGATCTTGACCGACATCCTTACAAGATCAAATTGACGCAAGAACTGAAGCCGCTTGACCACCAGAAGCGTCGTATGTTCGTGAATTGGGCTGAGCAACAACTTGAAAATGATTCGGATTTTCATCGAAAAATCAGCTTCAGCGATGAGGCTCATTTCTAGCTGAATGGCTTCGTCAATAAACAAAATATGCGTTGTTGGTCAGACAGCAATCCACACGTACTCCATGAGTTATCATTGCATCTTGAAAAAATTACGGTTTGGTGCGGTTTATGGGCCGGCGGCGTCATTGGGCCGTACTTCTTCCGTGATGATCAAGACCGGCACGTTACTGGGAATCGCTACCGTTCAATGATAACCGAATATTTTTGGCCCCAATTGGATGATATGGACTTGGAGGACATGTGGTTCCAACAGGACGGCGCCACAAGCCACACAGCGAATGTCACAATCAATTTATTGGAAACCAAGTTTGGAGAACGTGTTATCTCACGAAGTGGTCCAGTCGATTGGCCGCCTCGGTCGTGCGATTTGACTATTTCCTGTGGGGCTACGTCAAGTCTATGGTCTATGCCAACAAGCCAGCGACGATTAATGAACTTCGTACGAATATCAAACGTGAAATTGCAGCAGTATCGGCCGATTTATGCTTGAAAACCGTCGAAAATTAGGTTCAGCGTCTGGACTTCTGCAAGCGTGCCCGTGGTGGCCATGCAAAAGAGATCGATTTCCATACATAATGGCATCTTTCACAGGAATAAAGAATTTCATTGATATCCAAAACCGTTTTTGTTTTACTTAAAAAAAAATCATGCGAGTCCGATCACAGGGGGAATGTGTAAACATCTGGTAATAAATAAAATGCAGAAAACAGCGACAAAAAGGTTATGACATATCATAATTTTTTCATCAAACAATCGTGTCACACCGATTTGTCTTAATGCTTACATGTTACGCGTAAGATCTTACGCTCATATATTACGCTGTTTTTCTGATTGTATTGTGAATTAGAAATTTACCCCCCTGTGCGTATAGATGTTTACACATCAAAAACTTTTGTAGCGCTCTTATTGAAAAACCCTTTATGACGGTTTCAGCAGGTGCTCAAAAAATTTGAAATAGCCCATATGTGTGTTGAGGAGGAGTGTTGGAATATATCATATTGAATTGCCAAGTAAATACAGCCCTGTTCTACAACAAACTTATTGTATGAAAACACCCATATGCTTTCTTATCTCTTTTTTATCCTTATTCGTTATTTGAATAAAACGTATATTGTACTTTTATAAGCTTTGAAAAGTTATTCGAAATAAATCTTTTGACTTAGAAACAACTTGTTTTAATTACTCCTGGAGTAAACGGAATATTAATAAGTTCAACAAGTATGCGTGATCTAATATATTTGCACAAGCTTCTGCATCACAAAACTCCTGCATATTTGTTCGAAATACTTATATTTACACGATGTACAAGATCCATTTCTTTAATAATACCCAAACCCAATTTTCTTAACACAAGTAGATTTTTTTCGTTAACGCAATTAAGTTATGGAATGCACTTCCCATGAACATATATATATGCTTAAGTTCCAACAACTAGCTCTTTTTTTAAACATATCATTCATTTTATTTATTTTGTTTCAATTTCTTTTTCATTCTTTCTCTCTTCTCAGAACTAAGTATGTAGCCAGCTAATTAATTAATTTGCTAATTTATTGTTATTGTCTTTTATTTTTCTATTAAAAAATTATCTATTTATTCATTTATTCGTAATAATGACTTTTCTTCTGTAATTCCAAAAGAATTATATTCTTGAGGTTCTAGTATTGAAAAAAAAAAAAAACAAAAAAATAAATATTCAAAAAATAAAGAGTTTTTTGTTCAACCATTCATTATTTTGTAATAGCGTCAATTGTTACCTTGTCAAGATAGGTATAAGTACACGTTGACAACAATTTTGACAATTAAAATACAGTTCATTTATTTGATTATATATTAATGAAATTCATAAAATATCAAAATTACATTTATGTGGTTTTAATTCAACATATAAAAAACAATATCTTTGTTAAAAAGTTTTATATTTTAGGACTAATTATGCTTATCCCTTTCGCAGATTTTGTCATTGTTATAATCTATTACACAATTTCGTTGACTTTAATTGTAATGCATTGAAAGTAAAGCGCGCTATAATTGAATACCTTAATTAACTATTCTTTGTTCTTTTTTTATGTTAAAATTTGTCTGTTTATTAATATCAGCTGATGACATAGTCTGTAGCTGATTTACGACCACACAATTTACTTGCCAGCTCCTGTTTGGAATCCGACATGGGCCAAATCCTGATGTGTACGAGGTATCCACGTTATGGGGACATGCCCCCTCGGTCGGCAGGGGCGGGTAATTGAGTGGCGGGTTTGGTCGCTAAAAAAATAACTTAACTTCGAAGTAATCATATACATATATTTGGCCTATATATGTTTATATACATATATATCATGACTATGATATTAATATTTTTAAGACCCTCGAATTATAATTTCTTTTTCTTTTTATTACATTGAAAATATATTATAAAAACTTAACAATAAAATATCTTTGTTAAAAATTTTTATAATATAACATACTACGAACTGTGCCGTTGAAGCAAGCGAAGGTTTGACAAAAATGGGGACGAAAATGGCCAACGAGGTCTTATTTGGGCCACTACATACATTCGAAAAATCGCGGAGCGGAAATCGGAGCTGATTATATATAGTCAATTTGGCAGAAAATTTAATTAGTTCTTTTAGTTAGAAGAGTAACCATAGAATTACGGTGCACCCTTACTCATTATACGTATATACATACGTATATATAGGTATATATAGGTCTATGTACCTATACATACACCCTCTCCCTCATCTGATAAATCACTGTAAAGAATACAGGGAACATGATGAATCATGAACTATTTTATTATTAAGACATGAAAACAATATAACAAACTTTATCAGCTAAATGTATCTTATATTATTGATTATATGTAGATGAGTAGAAGAAAACCCTATAACTGCTTGCTTAAGCCGATCCCCATGCAAAGGAACAGAAATAAAATTAATTTTGTACTTGTCCCAGAGTTTTAAGAATTCGCGATTAATACTCTCTCCTGCTTGCTCAGACCAGAATCCCAACCCAACATCATCGTCGAGATAGGCAAGACATTCTCTGAGATGATCTCAAATGATGTGTTATTTCAAAGTAATGCTGACACCGGTCGCAAGGATCATTTTCTCCAACTCGGAATCGTTGGATCTCGTAACGGAAAAATAATTCTCGACAATTTTGTTCATTGCTTTGAAAGCGGATACAAATGGGGTTATTCGTAGAACCCCAATATCCCCACATAAATCTGGATCATAAAGCTTATCTGCTTCTTTTAACAATCTTCTGCAAGCGTTTCCCTCGAAAGTGTCTCCGTGGTAATTTTTGGAAACAAGCTTCAATTTAGTTGGCCATATCAAAGACTTTTCTCGACCAAGTAGAAGAACTAATCCTTTCCAGAAGAGATGATTAACAAAGACCTGCAATATGTGCAGTTCTGGGACAACGCATTTCTCGAGAACACAGATATCATCGTTCTCTTTAAATTATGGCTCGTGAATGAATTGTTTTTTTCATTCCCAAAGTACAAAAGTGTTCATAATTTTCTGTTAGATCCCCATATGTTTTCAGTCGACGAGAACTTTCCTGACTTTCGGCTTTTAGAGCTTCATAATTTCTCAGAGTATTCAAAGAAGTGGAACAATATGGACAAGGGATTGGGGCAGTCGCCGTTTGCTGCCCATTTATTAGTAATAGAACTTTTGTAATGGTGCGGCGGTGGTGGAACTTGCTCAGGCCCAGGGAAACCGCACTACAGATGTTCACGTGCGATTTACAAAAAAACTGTCAAAAAAACGAACGCTAAATGATGGATGGATGGCATACTTACCTTCCGGTGGGGACTAGCTGTTATACCCCTTTTTGCCCTCCCTAACATGTTACCTGATATTCCATCTTAATTGGAGGTAACCCACTTAAATGACAAGAATTTGTTTGGTTTGGTTTTCTACATTGGTTTAACAAAATTTTATTTATTTACCCTTCATTTTAAGAGCTTTTAAAAATTTAAATTATATTTAGCAAAATTCAGGAAAAGTTTAATTTTAGCAAATTTTATTTCTAGCAAAATTTTATTCATAGCTAAATTTTATTAATAGCAGAATTTTATTCATAGCTAAATTTTATTAATAGGCAAATTTTAATTTTAGGAAAAATTTTAATTATAGCAAAAATGTTACATCTAACCCATTTTACATATTTAGTTTAATTTTAGAATTAGAATATTTTTAGTTTAAATTTCATAGAATATTTTATGTAAATTTTATAGTTAGAAAAGTTCATTCAAATTCAAAATTAATTTTTTTTTCTCAACTGTACTTTTTTTTCGGGACTGTACTCGAATTATATAATTGGTTAGTTCTTTCTACAGGAGTACAGTTATCCCATGAACCGTTGCTGAGGTCACTTTATATTGGTATAAATTGGTAATTTTAAGTTAATTAGTAATTTCATTGGTAGAAATATTTAATTTTAATATAAATTTGTGGAAGTTTTTAGTTTTTTTTTATTATAAATTAAGCTTAGAAAATTTTTATATATTTTCAAAATTTTGTATTTAAATTTAGAAAAAATTTAATTTATGTATAATTAGAAAACTTTTAGTAAAATCTTTTAATTTCAATATAGGAAATGTTGATAAATTTATTAATAATATTTTTTTTTTTTTTTGATTATTTGGGCATTAAGGAATTAAAGAGAAATTTAATACAAATTATAAATTGCTTGATTTACCGCCTTCAGCCGCTGGTGTTGCATCCCGATGAGGTACCGATGAAGCTGCTGCCGCCGGACGCCGTGGTTGTGTCTCGCCATATGCTTTTCAATTTTGGCATGTGACTTTATTAAAACTCCTTCACCTTTCACTCTAAAGTACAGTTTACAATGTTCAGTTCTAGTTATATAATTTATAGTTCTTTTCTTGATTTTGTTTTTTTTTTTTTTCAAAAAAATATTTTTCTTTACACAGTTTTTCTTTTATAGCAGATTTTCTTCTACAGTACAGTTTTCTTTTATAACAAAATTTAAAATTACAAAATAGTTCTCTTCCAAAATTGGCACAATGATTTTATTACACTTTTGTTTTAGTTTTAAATTTTCTTGGCTTTTATTTATATGTTCTATTAAACCTTTTTAACTTTCATTTTAAATGTTTTTTTTTTACTTTTATTTAACCTTTCGAGTTTGTATTGAACTGCCGTGAAGTATAGTCGATAGCGCAAAAATAAATAAACAACAACCATTACTCTAAAATCAAGAATTTACCAAAAACAAAAACTTACGTTCTTTGTTTTTTTTTTCTCGTCATATAACAATACAATAACAATAAAAATATAGCGGACACCATCAACTACTAATAATCATCTGCATTTCTGCAGCATGACTGAATTAAGTGATTTTAGCAGCGAAGAGAGTGATTTGAGCTGGCAAGAATTTCGATCGCGACCAAACAAGCGAAACAATTCAACTCTTTCTCCTATTGGAAATGCTTCTAAAATTGGAAGGGAGACAAATAATAATTCAGCCAATACTAATGTCAACAATACTAACAGATTTGCTGCTTTGAGTGATGTTAATAACGATGTTAACGAAGAAGAAAAAAATGAACAAGAAAACATTTTGGTATCAAAGCCGCCACCTATTTTTATACCAAATATAACAAATATATCAGCAATGATTGAATCTTTCTTAAGAGTAACAAAAGCCAAGGAAGCCAAATTAAAATTATGCCAAAAACTATTGATGCGTATAGATCTATAGTTAACTTATGCAAGCAAAAAAAATGTATCTTCCATACCTATCAAATTAAAACTGAAAGATCGTTTAGAGTTGTGATTAAAAACTTACATTTCTCTACGCCCATCAATGATATTAAGGAAGCCATTGAAACTAAAGGACACAGAGTAAGACAAATAATTAATGTAAAAAGTCGAATTGACAAGAACCCACTTCCGTATTTTTATGTCGACCTTGAACCAAGTTCAAACAATAAAGAAATTTATGAATTGAAACATATTAATTATGCATTAATAAAAGTAGAAGCGCCACGGAAAGTTAATGATGTAGTACAGTGTCACAGATGCCAACAATATGGTCACACCAAGGCTTATTGTTTTAAGCCTTTCAACTGTGTCAAATGTGGACAAGGCCATCCTACTGCAGAGTGTACTAAGGATAGAGATTCCCCTGCGTGTTGTGCTCTTTTTAACCAAAGCCATCCAGCGAATTATCGTGGCTGCCAAGTCTACCAAAAATTAATTCGTCACCAAAATTATCAAGGACATCAGCAACAATATCGCCAACAGCAACCACGTTATCAGCAACAACATTCACAGCAACAACATTCGCAGCAACAGCATTTTTATTCCAACTCTAACAACAAAAGTTATTCTGAAATCGTAAGAGGTATAAATTCCAATGATTCATTTCAAAAAATTGAAGATTTAGTAAAACGACAATTAGATCTCACTGAAAAACTTTTTACCTTAATAAATCTTTTAGTTAATAAGTTATGCAATTAGATATCCGACTTGCAATATGGAATGCCAACGGCTTGTCTAACCATAGGCAAGAAATAGAAATTTTCTTAAACATTCATGAAATAGACATGCTTTTAATATCCGAAACTCATTTCACTAGTAGAACATATTTCCAGATAAAAGGTTATATATTATTGAACTCGAACCACCCCAATAATACTGCACGCGGCGGTTCTGCTATTTTAATTAAATCAAACATCAAATTTGACGTTGTTGATAAAATCGAAACATGCTATTTACAATCCATATATATAACAGTTATTTGTAGTAATTCTCCTGTTATTTTTGGTTCCGTATACTTTCCGCCTCGGTACAATTTGAAACACCAAGACTTTAAAACCTTTTTCGATAAATTAGGCTCGAAATTTATAGTTGGAGGTGATTTTAACTCCAAACACCCCTGGTGGGGGTCAAGAATATCAAATCCTAAAGGAAAATAACTGTTCAAATGTATTCAAGATGAAAACTTATCAGTACTGTCAACCGGGAAGCCAACATACTGGCCATCTGACCCAAGAAAGCTACCAGATCTTCTCGATTTTGCTGTTTTTAATGGAATACCTCGTCATCATCTCGATATAAACGATTATTTCGAACTTAGTTCTGACCACTCTCCATTGATAATTTCTTATAGCACAATATTATGTCTTCCTCGATATGAACCACTATTTACTAAAAAAACCGATGTTAAATCATTTGCTTACTGGCTAGAAAAAATACCAACCTAAATGTATCTTTAAAATCTAATGAGGAAATTGAAAACGCAGTACAATATTTTTCAAATATAGTTGTAGAATCCGCTTTTTTATCTACACCGGAGCCTACTAATCTCAACACAAATCAAATTTTCATATCAACAGAAATAAGAGATCAGATTAGAAGAAAAAGACATTTGCGAAAAATATGGCAAAGGAGTCGTGATCCACAAGACAAAAGGAATTTGAACAAAGCTACCAAAGATCTTCAAAAATACCTGCAAGAGTTCAAAGACAAATCACTAGGAGAATTTCTTGAGAATTTAAATCCAACAGGAAATGATGATTACTCCTTATGGAAGGCACTCAAATACCTTAAAAGACTTCAGAAAAGGGACCCAATATTTAAAGATACAAATGGTGTGTGGTGTAAAACTAATCATGAAAAATCGATGGCATTTGCAGGACATTTAAAAAGCACTTTTAAACCTTTTAATATCAATTCTGGCGTACATCACGAAAATCATGTTAACGAATTCTTAACTGCAACTTGCCCAATGGATTTCCCCATTAGAATTGTCACATCTTCGGAAATAATGAGTGAAATTAATGAACTTTCTTTAACCAAATCGCCTGGTTTAGATAAAATAATTGCTAAAATGATCAAATGTCTACCAGAAAAGAGTGTAATATTACTGACATATATATTCAACGCTATCTTAAGACTAAGCTACTATCCCATGCAATGGAAATGCGCTGAGATAGTAATGATTCCTAAACCCAATAAATCGGAAAAAGAAATAACATCCTATCGGCCAATTAGTTTATTGACAATTTTTTCTAAAATATTTGAGAAAATACTTCTTAGAAGAGTCTTACCATTAGCTGAACAATTTGACATTATTCCAGAATATCAATTTGGATTCCGACACAAACACGGGACACCAGAACAATGCCATCGGATAGTAAATTACATAACTGATTCGCTAGAGAATAAAAAATACTGTTCTGCAGTTTTCCTTGATGTTCAACAAGCTTTTGATCGCGTATGGCACCAAGGATTATTATACAAAATTAAGAGATTATTGCCAACACCATATTTTTTATTGTTTAAATCATATCTAGCCAATCGTTGTTTTTATGTAAAACACAATGATGCATATTCTGACATACATGAGATATCTGCTGGGGTACCCCAAGGTAGTGTATTAGGACCTTTTCTTTATACCCTATTCACATCAGATATGCCTATTGCTGATAATGTACTATTGGCTACTTTTGCTGATGACACAGCAATTTTATCGGCTAATACCGATAAGAACGACGCATCAACTGCCATCCAAAATCAACTTCTAAATCTAGAGTTCTGGTATAAAAAATGGGAAATTAAAATTAATACAAGCAAATCAAACCATATGACGTTCTCTATGAGGCAAGGAAATTGTCCACCAGTCAATATAAATGGGGATGTTATTCCTGATAAATCTTGTATTAAATACCTTGGGATGCACATGGATAGAAGATTGACTTGGAAACAACACATCAAAGCCAAAAGAGAACAACTAAACATGAAACTCAAACGTTTATTCTGGTTGCTAAGACCTAAATCAAAACTTAGTATTGGAAATACTATGGAAATACTATGAATTCATCTATGGGGAGGAGCAAGCAATTCGAATATAGAAATTCTCCAGAGGTTCCAATCAAAAACACTACGAATGATACTTGATGCTCCCTGGTACGTTGCCAATGACACAATCCACAACGACATAAAGATTCCTACTGTTAAAGAAGAAATACGGCATTTTACTCAAAGATACCTAGACAGATTAAACTATCACCCTAACGTTCTAGCAATATGTCTACTAGACGAAACAAATGAAAGTAGGAGACTTAAAAGACTGCATGTTCTTGACTTGCCATATAGAAATTAAATGTTTCTTGCTATTTTATACAAGTTTAATTAATTAATATTTAGTGATTTTACTTAATGTAGTAAATACTTCTGTTATTTGTCATATATAATTATAATCAAATTTACTTAATATCTTTATTTATTAGATAGATTGTAAATAAACAATAAATTATAAAAAAAAAAAAAAATTTAACCTTTAAATTTTTCACTTAAACCTTTAACTTATTTTCTGTTCTTAAATTTAAATTTAATCTTAAACACACAAACTAAACTGCTTCTCCAGAAAACCAAAACTTGAATGCATGTTTTTTTTTTTAAATTTTTTCTTTAATGTCTTAACTTTTACATTTTACTTAATTTTGTCTTTAGATTTAAAATTTCTTTAATTAATTTTAATTTCTTAAGTCTTAAAATATTTTTCTTTTTTTTTTATCTTATTTTTTCTGAAAACTTTCACTTTATTTTCTTAACTTAATTTTTTCTTAACTTAATTTTTCTTAAACTTTAAATTTTCGGAGGTTTTTCCTCAACCTTATTCTTCAAAAACAAAACTTCAACTCCTCTAATGTTCTTAAATTTCTTAACATTCCACCTATCTTCACTCATTCATTCATCTCAAGCTAAAAACCTGTTTTGTATTAAATACGCTCAACCACTCATTGAATAGCCTATGTATATCATTATGTAACATTTTATCTCGTTATCCATAATACACATAGATATACAGACATTCGTTCATAATCTCACTCTTTTCGAAAAAAAATACCAACTCATATTAAAAGGAGAGAGAGTAAGTGGGATTACTGAGTGAACGAAGGGGTAAGCTAATAACAATAGCTGAAAACCAAGTGGGAGAACGAGAAGGATTGCACGTTGTAGTTGACCAATACATATATGAATAATCATGATTTAATACAAAACAACGAAGAGACTGTAAAAAAACTCGCGCCATAAATCAGTTTGCAAAAATAGAACCCAAAAAAATTTCAATCAACATATTACCATATATATTACATGTACAAACATGAACTTGAAAATAATTTCAAGATCAAGGTTATTTTTTTTTCTTTCTTATTTCTGCTTGTACCAGAAATTCTTTGGCTACAGTGAAGAGCAAATCTGATCACCGTCACACTTTGATATATGAAGAAAACTTGAAGGGGATATCATTAATCTTAATCAGATCGAAAAGAAGCGTCAAGTTATCGTAACTTTCTTTAATTGGCCTACTATACCACCATATGAATACAAAGTTCGCTTACGGGCACATATCTCTGAATCAATTTATGAATCTTCATACTCAGGTTGAATAGTCAGCGAAATTTTGAAAAACCCTTTCCCTCCGTCTGCCATCAATTTAATTGAATAATTGCCACAAAGGTCTCTTTTTTCAATAACTTTTTCAAGTATGGCTTCTGCATTTGCCCATATGACAGGGCGATTTTCTTTGAGTTTTTTGTTCTTATCACAAATGTCGAATTCAAAAACATCGTTTTGATATAAATCGGCAAGCGTTGTAGACGTATTTTGGAGATGTTTATTGTAATGTGGGGTGACACTGGAGCGAAGAAAATTCAAGAATTTATTCATATAATTCAATGAGGCACCCGTGTTCACATGGAAATCAAACATTGTAAGCCTTTGTCAGTTATCTTACAAAAAATATGTCACAAACCTGAAAATTATCCAAGCCCTCAACAGTAAACCCCTTTTGTTTTTGGCATGGATTCAATAAGATTCTACTCTCTTTTCCGGACGTTGCTACAGTTATTTTACTATCTTTCGTGTTCTGGCCAGGTAAAGATTTAACTTTATTCAGCAATATAGTTGACGCAATTTTTTCTTGATCTTTTCCTGGAAATTTCGATACCACGTTCGTGATATTTCTACGAGGTCTCGCGGTATCCGAGCGATGAACACACCGGTGCTCGTGGCTTTGCTTCATCTCGATGAAGCAGTACGATTCTCAGATTTTCCGTTACATTTCCGGAAACGGAATCGCCCATTTCGTCACTAGAAACGTTGAGCGCATCTCTGTGCATAATAATATAAATATTTTTATACGGACATATATGTATATTCGTATATATAGGCGCGCGCGCGTCTGTGTGTGTGTATGTAAGTAGGTTAATGAAATAATGAGAGAGTATATATTTCGTTTTTTAGGTGTAAATATAGGTATGTATATACAGGTGTAAGAGTGAAGGTGCAGCGAAATTCTAAAATAACTCTTATAACTAAAAGAATTAATTGAATTTTCTGCTAAATTTACTGTATATAATCAGCTCCGATTTCCGCTCCGCAATTTTTCGAAAGTATGTAGTGTCCCGAATAAGACCTCGTTGGCCGTTTTCGTCCCCATTTTTGTCAAAACTTCGCTTGCTTCAACGGCACTGTATACGGATATAATGCACTAAATTGATTTATATCCATTCTTGAAAGTAAAAGAAAAATTTTAATTACTTTTGACTTTGCATTTTATACAAAGTTAAAGTAAAATTTTAAATTTATTGAGTCTTTTTTTCTACAATATAATGCAACAGTAATAAAAGATAACTTAAGACTATAGTGTAATATCTTAAATACAATATTTGTAGAATTGCAGCCATGCTTTTAATATAAGTGAAAATTTTATAACAAACTATTTTAATTTCAACGCCCTTGCTTCTGGGCAGTGGTGGCCATTAGGAGAATTGCGTTAGGCATAGTGTCTATGAGCATGTGTTAGTTTTACTACACTGATCGAAATCCATGGACGTAACACAATGCCGATGTTAAAAGGGTTTGTGTAGATTTTGTATGAATGTTTATATGAATGACTAAAAGATGGATTTCATTTAAAAATCAAGATAAAACTGAAATTTTGAACCCGACCACCTCAGATATCGATGAAATTTTGTTCATAGCTAAATTTGATCAATACAAACAAACCCTCATTTTTAGAAATGACTGTTTTGCGATTTTTTGGGCGTGGCACAGTGGGAAAGTTTTCGAAAAAACGCGAAAATGGTCGAAAAGTGCTCCATTTAAAATGCAATAACTCAGAATCGGCTGAACCGATTTCCATGACCTTGGTATCATTAAAAAGATATTTTAACAGGCTTTATGACACGTTTGAAAAAAGAAAAAAAAATACACTGTAAAAAATTTTATAACAAAAAGAAAATTTTAAATAACGAAAAAACCAAAAAGATCAAGGGTTTTTTTACAGTGTATTATTTTTTTAGAAAGGTTTATCCTTCACCTATACCATATCCAAAAAGTAAAATGGGTTCTTTTTTAGTTTTTTTTTATATAATTTTTTAAGTAGTGTCACTTCTAGTAATTGCCCTTATATTTTATATTTACAGGTAAAATAACAGAGTACAACACATGATTTGCCAACTCAATTCGCTTTTATTCGCAATTGAGTAAAGGTATGAATTTCAAAAATTTGCTCTACATATGCACAACATTCTTCGGAAAACCCCTCGATCATATTTTTTATGATTCTCAGAATTAACAAAACGGAATAAACAAAGGGTTATTTAATTTTTATGATTGCGTAAGCAAATCAGTTGGGTTTTTCAGTTGGCTACCTGTATGACTTTTTTTACAGAAATTCAACCCACATTTAAGGGTGGTCGTTATTCGGAAAATTTAAAACTCACACATGGTAAAACAGGTATATAGCCACCGTAAAAAAATATGCACCCATTTATAAGTACCTGTTAGTAAACTAGTGAACAATACACAGTATAAATAGGAGTGCATTAGTCGATTTTACTCATTCAACAAGTGTCGACGAACGCGAAAATTACAAGTCCATATTTTAAAAGTGCAACGTACCGAAAGTCATAATTATAAACAGTTTCGAGAAGCCAAGATATCCCATTACAATTTTTACGCATATATTTTAAAAATTTGAGTGAATATGAATTCAAACAATAAGTACAGATGCATAAAAATATCTAATAAGTGTTGCGCTTCGCTTCGTAAAATAAGTGAGAGCGAGGGTGCAAATATAATTGAGTATTTTCCAGCTGTCGCCAACATTCATTGTAGCCGTATTTGCGAAACTTGCCGGGATACACTGAGAAAAGCGCGCAGTCGTAATGAATCCAACGTGGAGCAGAGTGAAGTCTCAAATTATTTACCAATAACACTCAGCGATGAAATTAGCGAAGAATTGAATGAACTTCGAACTTGTACCAGCCGTAATGCAAACATCGAAAGCAACGAACTCATTGAAAATATAAATGATCACATTATTCCTCATCTACCAAACCAAATGACGCCTCTTAAAAGGAAATATATCAAACGAGATGCATACAGAAATAGAAAATCAGTGCAAATTTTGGAAAATATAGCAGACTCACTTGGAGCTGATCCATTATCTGATTTGTCAGCGCAACTTGAAAACGTCAAAGCCATTTACGAAGAAATTTTGCAAAACATCAAATATCAAATAGAGAACAGCTCAAATCTTTTGGAAAAGCAAAAACTTTTATCTCTCTTACCAATCAATATGAGTCACGCAGAAATTAAAGATCGTTTTGGGGATGATATATCTCACGATTGTATCAAAAAAAGTAAAGATATCCAAAGGAATAAAACGAAGTTTGCAGATATCAATCTTTTAAAAATGAAAAGACGTAGTTTACCAACCGAAACTCTAAGCACAGTCAAATTATTTTATGAAGATGATGAAATTAGCCGAATGATGCCAGGATCGCAAGATTCAATTATTATTAAACAAGGAAACTTACGTGAAAAAGTTCAAAAAAGACTGATGTTATCTTCACTACGCGAATCTTACTACGAATTTAAAAAAAACATCCCTTGGCCAAAGTTGGTTTTACAAAATTTACAATGTTAAGGCCAAAAAATTGTATGAAACTTGGAGTTGGAAAACAGCAAAATATCTGTGTATGCACATTGCATCAGAATATGAAATTGATGTTTGAAAAAAGTCGCTTAAAATCATTTTGTTTTGAAGGAGAATCCACATTTACCGACTACAAAGATGTTCTCAAATTCGTTGTTTGTAATGGTGACATACAAAAAAGCGAGTGTTGCGTTTCAATGTGTGGTCACTGCTTCAAAAATTTAAATAATCTAAAAACGCATATGCTAAAACATTTTGAAAATAACCAAACTGAAGAAATAATATACAAAAAGTGGAACAAAACGATTAGATGTGTTCTGGAAACGTTAACCACCAACCGAGAATCATTTGTCAGCGATTTTAGTGAACACATCAAAGTTCTGATTCCGCATCATTTCATAGCAAAGCGACAATCTGAATTTATCAGCAATAAAAGAGCGGCGCTGTTATCAGGAGAAATGTTAATTCAAATGGACTTTGCTGAAAATTATGCATTTCTTGTACAAGATGCCGTGCAAGGATACCATTGGAATAATGATCAGGCTACAATACATCCGTTCGTTATTTATTACAAAGGTAATTATTTTAATATTTTGATATTAGTAAACACATCCATCCACACTCATCAAAATATTTAATATTTTTTATTTATTTGTTTTTTTCCTTTGTTTGTTTATTTTCAGATAACGATAAATTATTTCATAAAAGCTTCGCCATAATATCTGATTGCAATACCCATGATAGTATAGCAGTTCATCTATATAACGGGTGATTTTTTTGAGGTTAGGATTTTCATGCATTAGTATTTGACAGATCACGTGGGATTTCAGACATGGTGTCAAAGAGAAAGATGCTCAGTATGCTTTGACATTTCATCATGAATAGACTTACTAACGAGCAACGCTTGCAAATCATTGAATTTTATTACCAAAATCAGTGTTCGGTTCGAAATGTGTTTCGCGCTTTACGTCCGATTTATGGTCTACATAATCGACCAAGTGAGCAAACAATTAATGCGATTGTGACCAAGTTTCGCACTCAGTTTACTTTATTGGACATTAAACCAACCACACGAATGCGTACAGTGCGTACAGAAGAGAATATTGCGTCTGTTTCTGAGAGTGTTACTGAAGACCGTGAAATGTCGATTCGTCGCCGTTCGCAGCAATTGGGTTTGTGTTATTCGACCACATGGAAGATTTTACGCAAAGATCTTGGTGTAAAACCGTATAAAATACAGCTCGTGCAAGAACTGAAGCCGAACGATCTGCCACAACGTCTAATTTTCAGTGAATGGGCCCTAGAAAAGTTGGCAGAAAATCCGCTTTTTTATCGACAAATTTTGTTCAGCGATGAGGCTCATTTCTGGTTGAATGGCTTCGTAAATAAGCAAAATTGCCGTATTTGGAGTGAAGAGCAACCAGAAGCCGTTCAAGAACTGCCCATGCATCCCGAAAAATGCACTGTTTGGTGTGGTTTGTACGCTGGTGGAATCATTGGACCGTATTTTTTCAAAGATGCTGTTGGACGCAACGTTACGGTGAATGGCGATCGCTATCGTTCGATGCTAACAAACTTTTTGTTGCCAAAAATGGAAGAACTGAACTTGGTTGACATGTGGTTTCAACAAGATGGCGCTACATGCCACACAGCTCGCGATTCTATGGCCATTTTGAGGGAAAACTTCGGAGAACAATTCATCTCAAGAAATGGACCGGTAAGTTGGCCACCAAGATCATGCGATTTGACGCCTTTAGACTATTTTTTGTGGGGCTACGTCAAGTCTAAAGTCTACAGAAATAAGCCAGCAACTATTCCAGCTTTGGAAGACAACATTTCCGAAGAAATTCGGGCTATTCCGGCCGAAATGCTCGAAAAAGTTGCCCAAAATTGGACTTTCCGAATGGACCACCTAAGACGCAGCCGCGGTCAACATTTAAATGAAATTATCTTCAAAAAGTAAATGTCATGGACCAATCTAACGTTTCAAATAAAGAACCGATGAGATTTTGCAAATTTTATGCGTTTTTTTTTAAAAAAAAGTTATCAAGCTCTTAAAAAATCACCCGTTATTTCAAAAATGATACAGTTCGTGAAGGCCAATATAACCAACAATATTAATAAAATCATTTACGTATCAGATGGTGCAGGAGCACAATATAAAAATAAATATAACTTCATTAATTTATGCCATCACAAATCTGATTTTGGTATTGAGGCTGAATGGCAATTTTATGCTACCAGTCATGGAAAATCTGCATGTGATGGAATCGGAGGAACATTGAAGAGAGGTGCTCGAAATTATAGTATTTCAAATAAAAATGAAATCCAGACAACGAGGCAACTCTATCACTGGGCATCAGAAACATATAAGACCATCATACAAGTTGCTTACGCAGATGCTGACGAATACAAAAACGTTAAAGAAAAGCTATTTTCAAGATATAAAGAAGCTCAAACTATAACAGGAACTCAAGGCTTTCATTCATTCATTCCAATAAATGAGACTTTTGTACATGTGCGCAGATATTCTGACTGTACCAAATTTGAGCAGCGCAAAATTTCTTACAAATAATTAACTTAAAAAAAATGTAAATAAAATAAAACACAAATTAATAAAAACTTGGCAAATAATATAAACAATTGTTGATGGTTTTTCATTTGTAAACATTTAAAAAATGTTAGAATTGTTGAACTATTTTGTAAATTTGTAAGAATGTGACTTGATATTTTCGCTGTTATTCGAATTATTGCAAAAACTTTCGGTACGTATTACTAGAAGTGACACTACTTAAAAAATTATATAAAAAAAACTAAAAAAGAACCCATTTTACTTTTTGGATATGGTATAGGTGAAGGATAAACCTTTCTAAAAAAATAATACACTGTAAAAAAAACCTTGATCTTTTTGGTTTTTTCGTTATTTAAAATTTTCTTTTTGTTATGAGTTATTGCATTTTAAATGGAGCACTTTTCGACCATTTTCGCGTTTTTTCGAAAACTTTCCCACTGTGCCATGCCCAAAAAATCGCAAAACAGTCATTTCTAAAAATGAGGGTTTGTTTGTATTGATCAAATTTAGCTATGAACAAAATTTTATCGATATCTGGTTCAATGCATCTCGATTTTTACATGAAATTCATCAAAAGGGAAAATAGTTGAGTTCACGAAGAATATGGTAAAATTTGAAATATATTTTGTTGTTTTAGGTTTCAAGTTTATTAAATCAAATAAGTAATAATAAGTAATTCATTTGTTTAAAAAACAAAAATAAAAATAGCAAAACTTAATAAGATAAGAAATTTCAAAGGTTAATATGTGGTATGTTAACAAAAACTAAAAAACTTACCAGCCTGCAGTAACTGGATATTTTTTAAAATTAAAAAAAAAAATGCATAAAAGATAGCTGTAATGTTCCCAACTGGAGGCGACGTATGTAATTTATAGAAAAAGTTTAATTTATAGCAGATACAACTGCTTTGCGTAATTTAGTTTATCAAGACTTCGAAATTTTCTCAACATTTTTGGTTTCTTTTAAACAAATATTCTCTGTGTACCTATTAAAAAAAAAATATATATATGAATTTCAAAAGGCAATGCGACATAGACCTGCTTTGTTCAAAAGCTTTCATAAGACTGAATGAAATTGTTGTTTACTTTTACTCTTTGGTGAGTATTTTTGTTTTCGTTCGGCTGTATACATATAAGAAGCCGAGCACCAGTGTGTTTGGCACGGCCTTCACTGCTTCTGGGGCTTACATAGCAGGAGAGTGTATCTCGTAAAATAAACTTAAAACTAACTTAAACGTAACATTACATACTAATTAAAAAAAAAAAAAAAAACAAACGCAAAACTAAAAATAAATTTAGAAAGGGTAAATTCAAACCCTATGAGTGCCAGGAGTACTTTTCCTATAAAAATTGAGACATAAAGAAACAGATAACTCAGAGCGAATACATTCTTCATTCATGTAACCAATAGGAGACAAATAATTAATATTTGTCCAGTTAAAGTCTCGTTGAGAATTAAAAATATCTTTAACAAATTTGTTTTCATGATTAGATATTCCTAGTATAAACCTCTTTAAAATATCACTGACATAATGGCCAATGAGTGTAATATTTGATTGATTATAAATAAAGAAATTCGAAAAACGTTTGGAGAAAGATTAAAAATATTTCCCAATACAGCACCTTAAAACTTTACGCTCTAAAATTTCCAATTCCTTAACAATTATCGGTGATACATTAAACCAAATTGGGAACCCATATAAAAAACTGGTCTTATGCTGGTTTTGTATAATAACAATTTTGTTTTTATTGGTAAATCTTTATTATGTAAAATTTAAGAAAACGTGCCAATAATTTTATGTTTTTTTTTATCACTTGGCTTGCATGTTTATTAAACTTCAAAAGCTTATTAAATGATATACCAAGATGTTTTAGATTTTCTCCAAATGGAATTTCAATCACTTCAAGGAAGAGACTTGAAGTCTTACTTTCAGGAACAACAAAGATCCTGCATTTACCTGAAGCATTGCGAATACAAATTGATGCACATTTTTAGGCATTAATTTTAATTCCCCAAATCATTATAAAACTGTTTCACTATTGAGAGGTGATTTGAAACCTGGATTAAAGGGGTAATGGGTGACTCATTGTGGGAGTAAAGCAAAGAGCCATCGTCGTATAAAATACCTACAGAATTTATATTAAAATGAGGAAAATTATGCATAAAGATGTTATATGTAGGTGGGGAGCTAAAATCGAGCCTTGTGGAACACCACAACTAATATTCCCAAAACCCGATAAATTTCCATTAAATTGGACAAAACTTCTTCAAACTTCAGCATAGCATCAACAGTAGAATGGCCTTTTTTAAAACCAAACTGCAATTCTGGAATATATGGCCCTAATATTCCAAAATCCATTTTTTGACGTAACACATTTTCGAACAACTTGCCTAAATTTGAAAGTAATGAAATGGGTCTTAAATTATTAATTTCAAAATTGTTTGGTTTCTTCTGAATAGGAAATATTTTCGAAATTTTCCATGAATCCGGAAAATATGAGTTGTTAATGCAATGATTAAATATTACTAACAGAAATTCAAAAGCTTTTATTGGTAGTTTTTATACCCTATAATGACTTTGTGCTGCTGTTTGTAACTACGAAAAATATTTGACCTAGACCCATCTTTTATTATACCGATCGAATCAGAATCACTATCTGATTCGATTTAACGATGTCCGTCCGTCCGTCTGTGTGTCCATGTAAAGCTTGTAATCAAACTGCAGGTCGCAAATATGAATATATTTTGATGAAATTTGCTATATAAACTTTTATCGGATGAACGCTATTGAATTTGGTGAGAATCAGTCCATGGTTAGACCTAGCCCCCATACAAATGACCCCTATGAAATTGCCATAAGATCCAAATTATCATATAAAT
This sequence comes from Cordilura impudica, assembly GCA_963682025.1. Classification (NCBI taxonomy): domain Eukaryota; kingdom Metazoa; phylum Arthropoda; class Insecta; order Diptera; family Scathophagidae; genus Cordilura; species Cordilura impudica. The sequence goes on along the minus strand of OY821517.1, from coordinate 202,071,169 downwards.
CTTAGTCAAATTGGGTTTGTGTGTGTTTATTACATCCATTAATCAGTAGGCCAAAAATGATCACTATGGGACAACTGTTAGTCATAGGCCCCATATAGAGCTGCTTCCCGATCTTCACTTAAATCTATCAAAAAACAAAAATATTGCACTGATACTTCTAAAATTTTGTTTGTATATATTTTTGCAAAATACAAGAGACTTTACCAAACATAGTCAAGATCGGCCCATTTTTGGGCTTAGTCCCCATATAGATATAGCATCCGATATGAACTTTTTCATATCTGCAGCCAAAAAAATTAATAAAAATCCAACTCAAATTTGGCTTATGCTTATTTTCTATGTCCAGTTAGTTGGGGTAATGAGATAGGGTCTCTAAACGCATGGTATAGGGTATCATAGAGTCGGTCTAGACCGACTATAATTTTCTTACTTGTTTAATAATGAAATTAGAAATTTTATCTAAACCGTGAGATTTTTTGTTATTAATATCTTTAACTAGAAGTAGTACTTCATCTAAGGTTACAAGTCTCAAACTCTTTTGGGTGTTGTGAGCAGAAAAAGTGGAATCAAAACAAAAAATATTTTCCTGAGCACTAGAAATTGTTCTGTTAACAACATCAACTACATTAGAAACATCTCTGATAGGAACAGAACAACTATAAATGTTGGAAAAATGTTCAGTTAATTTAACTAATCTCTGTGTTTCATCCTCTATAACAATACCGCCAACGGACAGTTTTCTTAAACACTTATTTCTTTTGTAACCTATAATGTTGTATATCTTTTTATGCGCATTTGGCCCTGGCTTAATATTTTTAATTTTCTCACTAAACAACTGAGATTGTTCAAGTTCAACTTGCCTTTTAATAATAATATTAATGAACTGAATTTGCTTGGAAAGTAAAACGTAATCCGGATGTCTGCGATTCAGTGTTCTTTTGTACATCTTTTTCATATTTTTCTGCCAACTGTACTTAATTTAGAAATCTTCCAGTTTCTAAATTAATCTTCTCCGAGTGTATATCGCTTAAATCATTAACCGCTGTTGTAAACTGTTTAACATAGATATCAATTTCAATATTTTCTAATTTTCTTGACGAATCCGGAAAATTATTTGAAAGATCCTGAATCACACCATTATTAAAATTGGTCCAGTTAGTATTCTTAAATGAGGTAAAAGTTGGAATAGGCTTCAATAGAAAATCAACGTCCGGAAGGAATATTTGTAATTTAAGAGGAAAATGATCAGAAAATGTAGCAATACTAAATTAATTTGTTCCCTTTAAGTTCATTATATCCATTCTTGAAAGTAAAAGAAAAATTTTAATTACTTTTGACTTTGTATGATTTGTGTGACATAACTATAAAATATTCAGTTTTTCTAAGTTTTTCATTTCGTAATCATCGTTTATTCAAAAATTGTTTTCAAAATAAAAAATCTGTACAACAAATAATAAATCTATTTTTCTATTAATAATTTGAATCAAGCGCTAAAAATGGCTAAACGAGCTCGAGATGCTGATGAAATGAAGAAACGTAAAATGGCGCGTTTGCGTTTTCGCAATTTAATACGTAGTGTATCTGTAAATCGTATATGGCTTGAAGATTTAGTTGAACAGAAATTGTCACTTAATGTTAAGAAAAACATTGCAATTCTTGTGAGGACCAAGCGAAAAATTGGTCTTCTTACAATGGCGGTAAGTATATTTATGTATTATTATATATCCCTCTGTGCTGATGTTTGTAACTACCAAAAGTACTTGACATAGACACAACTTTAATTAAAAATTCATCTAAAGTTATGGAAATGTGATCCATTTTATTTAAAATTGGTTTATCTTTTTAATTGATTATAACAATTATTTCCAATTTTTCAGCAAATTGTTGAATTTTCTATTATATGTTCTATTGTAGAAAAAAATGTTGCGTGTAACGCAAACTCTAGGGGCACTACTTATAATTTGACCTTCTTTTATTTTTATATATTCCTAAAGAGAATTTACTCATGTACATGCATATGAAAAAATATGTCATACTAAAAACGGATTTGCAAAAAAAAAAAAAAAAAGAGTCATCTTCGGATGGCCAACCACAAGCACTATACACTGACCCACAGAAACACATAACATTTGATATCTAAAAACTTAAATAATTTTCTGAGCAGAGACGTTAAAATAAAAAAAACAATTATTAGGTGATGCAAAGAGTTGTCAACACCAACTTTATGTTGGGTAAATTTGAATTTTAAAAAAATATTCCCAATGAAGATTTTTCAATAAAGTATTGAGCAAAATCGTTATTCATTGCTTTTAAACTCTTTCTTTTAAATCATACTCTCTGTCTGTCGTGGAGCAACCTCATTGCCCCTTATCTAATTGATCTGAAACTTGGCCCATAGTATTGTTGTGACTACAGTCTAATTTTGGTGTAGTCACGCACAGTCACGGAGTGATCTAAACGTCCATACGCTTGCTGTGCAAAAAGATTAACTTTGACTTAGTCACGCACAGTCAAGTATGGTCACGCACAGTCACGGAGAGATTTAAAACAGACTTCCCCTCATCCAATCAATCTGAAACTTGGTCGATATATGTACTTGCTGTAAAGAAAGATTAACTTCGACATAGTCACGCACAGTCATGGAGTGACTTAAACTCCATTTCCCCTTATCCGAACGATCTGAAACTTGGTCGATAGACTTGCTGTGAAAAAAGATTAACTTTGACATAGTCACGCACAGTCACGGAGAGATTAAAACCTCACTTCTCCTCATCCGATCGATTTGAAACTTTGTCCATAGACTTGTTGTGACCAAAGTTTAATTTTAAGATAGACACACACAGTCACGCACAGTCACGGAGATATTTAATACTCATATGCATAAGGAAAGAAAGAGTTTTAATAAACACTTTGTTTTTATGGGTTAGATTATTTAGAATAGTCGAGTTGATATTGATATTGAACATATAATTAATTACTTTTGAATTTCTATGAGTTTCATTGTCACCTGACAATTTTGTCATGAATAAAAGTGAAGTAAAATAAAATTAGACAGTGTTGGTACAGAAACCGTTTACGACGTGAACGGTTTACGAGTAACGATATCAGGGTCATATTGTGCTATGTTCGTCCGTCCTTTCAAGTATTTTGATTTTCATTATGTAATCTTTGGTTTGGTAACAATACAAATATCAACATAAACAATATGGTGTAGGGTCGTGATGGTGGACCTATGACCCATATGTCAGTCGCTGATTATAAAATAAAGAACAGACAATACAGTATTTTCAAAAAAAATTTAAATAATATCAATTTAATGAAACAGACTATTGAAAAGATTCAATCAATCCAAGAGTTTGGAAAATACAATACATATTGTTTTATATCCATACAAACCGTAAGTCGTAACGGTGGAGTTAATGGAATTAGTTGAATTTCATAGCAGCATAGTGTGGTTAAATAAATTTGAAAATTTTGATTTCGAAGTATAGGAAAAAATATCTGAAATTAGTGCAAATAAATATGAATCTACACTAAAATTTTTAATATTAAATTAAACGTATGGATTTCTTTAACAGTTAATTTTATTGCTATTGTTGTTCACATGTAAAAGTAAAAGTTGTAAGACATAAATGACACGTAAACTTTTTAGATGATATTTAAAGTTAGAACCAAAAAAAAAAATAGCTTTCAAGTGATGCCACTGACTAAGTGACCCACGAGCTAGTACTAAAAAACAAGTTAATGTATAAAATTTGACTGATTTCTTAAAAAGGTTGACCATAACTGATATGAGGTATCATTTTTAATTGTTTTCTATGTTTTATAGGAAAAATCGTTAATACGCACTCATCACATGTTGCGCACCATTGAGGATCGAAAAAAACTTGTTTCCCTGATGGCCAGTTTAACGTGTTTCCATCGAATTTCTCCGGTAGTTAAATAAAAAAAACAATTTCTATTTATTTCATGGCATTTGTTTTAATTTTATTAAATTAACGATTGCAGAAAATTCGTGCCCGTTTATCTAAATGTGTTAAATTTATGGTAATCAGTCCTGGGAGAAAGCTAATCAAAGAAGGTGATATACCGTCAATTTTGTATTTTGTACTTACCGGTGAAGTTGAAGTTAGCAAAAAAGTTTATGATCACGTGAGTAGTTATATATTTTACCATATACATATTCATGATAGGACTTTTGTGTCAGATACAAAACACTTGGGTGGATAAAATTGAAATGATAAGTGGACCAGGTGATTGTTTGGGAGAAGTCGAAATGATTGAAAGATGCCGCAGGAGACACACTTATACAACCACAAGTAAGTTTTCATAACACCATCGCAACCAATTTTAAAATTAATAACAATAATAATATCACCCATGTATAATCATGTCAGTTGTTAACTATCTTTTATTAATCTTTTTATTATTTTTATTATCTTTTTTATTAATGAAATTAAAAAATGCCAAAAACTAAAAATACCCACACTCAATTCAAATTGCCTTACCTTTTAATAATTCCCTGGATTTTCTAATCGAAATTCGCACGATATCCCTTAAACAACCTATATTATTTTTTTTATAGTGCTAGTGCAAATTAAATCAACTTCAATTTGACATAACAAATTATTCTTATTTCTTGCAATTGTAATTGAGTGACAATATATGTTTGTATATCAGCAGGTTTTTGATTTTCATTAGAGTTTGTCACGCTATAGCACAACAATTGTTAACTGTTGAGCACGTCTAAATAACTTTGTTTCGATTTGACAGTGAGTTGCAAAGCAGTCGTAAAATTTAAATGTTTTGAATAAAATGGAGTCTGGCAGCAGTGTCAGTGTTTCGAAGTGAGCATCTGATGGTAAACCCATACAAGATATTAAAAACATTTAATTTAATTAATTTCACACCTTCACTTCATAGGGAGTTAAAAACAGTTGGATGGGTTTCAGGTGCAAATAAAGGGTAAGGTCATTAATATAGAAAATAAAATACATACTTATGTTAAGTTCATAACGGATGTGATTATTATATCGATTCTAAAAGTCAAATTTTTAAAACTTGGCGTTATTGAAAATTAAGGATAAGAGCCAACACATCCAATTAAAATCTATATATTAAGATGTATCCTTAACTAACATAACTCGAATATTCATTAACTGAATTAAAGTAAACTTAATCAAGTTAAAAGGTATTTAGTTGTTGTGTTTTAAAAAATAACACTGTGCTACATGATTTTGCAATAGTCAAGTGATCTAGTCGATGTTGTAAGTTTTGATAGTGATAGAGATCAACCGGTCGGTGTAGCATACACAGTAGCGTGAAAAAAATGCAGCTCTGTGCTATATGATATTCGATCGGCGAAACTAATAAATGTTATTCAATTCAACTCTTCTTTTGATTTTTTATGTAAATGTAATTAATAGCATCATTAAGCGTTTCTTACAAAAATTTGGCGAGAAAAGAAATGCAATGCAATGCATTAGAAGTAAAAGTAAGGAAACTATTTGAGCGATTATACAGGTTCTGAGAGAAGGTAAGTCATTGAATGAAGTTGCCCGGATTGCATCGATATATCGTCAAAGAAATAATCTGGTCGACCACGTAAATCTACTGCTCGCCAAGAGCGTCAAATGACACAAATTGAAAAAATCGACCCAAGGAAAACCCCGGCCAACCAGAAAATGTGATGACAACTTTTTGTGAACATATTGTCATCAAAACGGCGTGTACATTTTGTCAATGAAATTTTACTAACAAATTGTCACAATAATTTATTGAAAAATTGTGATTGCTGTCCTAAACGACATATCATAATTCATTTTGCTGACAATTGTGATTGACAATTTGTGGACATATATTTGTTGATGGTAACTTCGTGTTGTGAAGTTTCATTGTTTATACATATTTTACAGTTAATTCTCGAGAATCTATTACTGTTTTTATTACTGTGTGCACAATACGATGCGTAATATTATTTGATAGAAAAGGTACCTATAATTTAAATAATTTTATTTAAAATATATAAATTAATAATATATAATTAATAATCTGTGACTTTATAAATTCAAATAAAGAAAAAGAATACACTGAGACTGATGAAATGCTACCAATCATAAATGTTGACGAATATAATGCCCTAATTTCAAGGTGTGAAATAAATTTAGAATTTAAGAAATCCTTGGTGTGTATAAATTTTTTTAAAGATATACATATATTTAATAAAATTATTTAGTCTTGACATTTATCATTTAAGATACAACATATCAGTACCGTTGGTGGATCCAGTATTGGACATAATGTACGAAAAATTATAAATAAAGTTTTCACGGCAGATTTTCAAACCAAAATCAATTTTTCTGGTAAGAACAATAAAACTAAGCTGGATGGACCAGTTGTGCTTGCATTTATATTGCGTAATATTTTGGTGTATAATATCCTGTTATATTTTCCAACCTCTTTTTCTATAATTTTTAGATGCCGCGAAAATCAATAGGCTTAAGTCAAATTTTATTTCCAAAGAGCAGGGGAAAGGTTCTCTAAATTAAAGAGCAAAAAATCTTCTAGTGCGAATTAAAATAAGATTTTTATTTTTTTAATATATAACTCGGTAATTAATAATAAAAGAAATTGCCTTTAAAAAAAATTGTTCTAATTTAGATTTGGATAATTTTTGCATAAATTTACTGAAAAATTTGTTGACAAAATGTTGACAAATTTGTTGACAAAACGTTGACAAATTTGTTGACATATTTGTTGACAAAATGTTGACATATTTGTTGGCAAAATGTGTATAAAAATGTAGACAAAACGTGTCAACCCTGCCGACCTTTCTTCAACAAAGTTGTCACCAATAAATGTCGACCATCCACATCTTTTTGTCAACATTTTGTCAACCTTTTGTGCCAGTTTGGCTGGCCGGGACGGCATTAGATGTTTGCACACGAACAATTAGAAGTTCATATTAGTATTCACAGTGCCATAAATCCATTAAAATAAGCAAATTTATTAGGTTGAAGACTAGCCAAGAAACCACTTATAAATAAGGTTAACAAGAAAAATAGCTTAACTTTACCAGTGGGCCAAAGTGTTCTAGAGCGATGAATCCAAATTGTATTTATTTGACTCTGATGATAGAAATTACGTGCGCCGGCTGATAAAACAAAGATATAATGGTGTGGGGTAAGGACTAATATATTTATATAAGGAAACTAGCTAATTTATATTTTTATACCCTCCACACCTTAGTGGCAGAGGGTATATATAGGTTTGTCATTCCGTTTGTAACACATCGAAATAAATTCTAAAGAACTCAAAACCATATATTCTCTTGATCATTATAACAAGAGAAGTTGATTTAGCGATGACCGTCTGTCCGTCTGTCCGTCTGTCTGTGGAAATCACGATCACGCCGTCAATATTTAAGCTAGACCATTCGTTTTTTGTATAAAATCGTTTATTAACATCCCAAAGGAGTTGCTATTTAAAATCATCAAAATCGGTCAAAGGCGTCGCGAGTTATGAATGAAACTTTGAAAAAACTCTTGAAAAAATAAAATTTTTCAGTGTGCTTGTTGCTTTTCTTAAGATATGTTGTGTATGTTGTAATTCTTCGAATTGTTGAAGTCATTACAGTTGTGTGTATATTAATACTGCACGTGTCACAATGGCCTAAGCAATTAAAAATTAATAGAAATTAAAAACAAAAATTAAATATTAAAAATTAAAAAAGAAAAATGGAAAATGGACAATGAATAATGGAAAATTAAAAATGAAAAATAGAAAATGGAAAATGAAAAATGAAAAATTAAAAATGAAAAACGAAAAAAAATGGAATATGAAAATTTAAAATTAAAAATGGAAAATGGAAAATTAAAAATGAAAAATGGAAAATGAAGAATGAAAAATGGAAAATTAAAAATGGAAAATTAAAAATGAAAATTGAAAAAAGAAAAATTGAAAAATAAAAATTAAAAATTAAAAACTAATAATTAAAAATTAAAAATTACAAATTAAAAATTAGAAATTAAAAATTAAAAACTAGAAATTAAAAATTATTGAGTTTGAAAATTATTCAGGCTCAAGATCAAATGTTTTTACTTTAAATAAAGCAAAAACATTGGCACATTTGTTTAAAAAAATTGCTGTATATTCTGCATGACAGGTTATACAGCTGTTTCAGGAAGAGTCACCAACCCTTATCAGTAACCAAAGCAGTAGATAGTTTGTTTGGTAAAAAGTTAAATTCATATATATTTGCTGAAAACAACCAAATGAGAATTCAAGCAAAAGTTATACTATTTTAGCCTCTTCCAATATAACAAACTAATATATAGAACAACTTTGAAACAAATATGATTGTATACGAGTGTACATTGCATACTACAATATACATGTTTGTTTTTGTCTTGAAAAAACAAATTGTTTTCTTGTTTTTTCAAGACAAAACAAACATGTATATTGTAGTATGCAATGTGTAAAAACATTTGATCTTGAGCCTGAAGAATTTTCAAACTCAATCATTAAAATGATAAAGATCGAAAAATAAGATTTTTTATTTTTATAAAAAATAATAAAATTAAAAATTTTAGTTTATTTTTTTAGTTTCTTACCTGTTTTTATGATTTTTGTTTTTTTGTATTAAATAAAATTATTTTAAAATTTCGTTTTTCAATTTTAATAAGTTGTAGCCAAGAATCATTCGATTTTTTTTTTTGAATTATCGTGTGACTTCTGAGATCTCAAAAAAGGCTTATAGGGATCAAAGTTTGGGTATTATTATGATGCCGACTGTGTTAAATATTTAATTTCATTTGCGTTCTATGAAGTACTTAGGGGTTTTCTACTCTAGTAAAAAAATAATGAAATTTTTCAAATAGTAATTAATTCTTTTTAAGCATCATTGTTTTCTATAATAGAAATTGGCCAACAAGAAAACCAATTAACTTTAAATTTAATTGGTATTCGGATTTAATGTTTCAGTATCGGCAACAGTTTCAAAGTGGTAGCCGTACCTAATATTGCGTGAAGGGTATCAAAAATTCGGCACAGCCGAATTTAACACTCCTACTTGTTTCATAGTTGCTTTCTCTTGTTATGGTACAGGTCCCATAACCAAAATTGAGGGAACAATGAACACCATTGAGTGCCGTGAAATTTTGGAAAGACACATGCTTACTCATTTTCAAGAAAACGTGTCCACTGGAAGCATATTTCAGCATGATAATGATCGTAAGCACACAAGTCGCTTAGCTCGCAATATTTTAAGCGACCATCATGTGCAAGTTTTGGAATGGCCTTCGAAATCTCCCGCTCTCAACCCCTTAAGAAACCTTTGGGACCTTGTAGATCGGAAAGTTAAGAAAAAAACCCATAAAATTTTAATTTCAACAACAAAATATTTATAATGATTGAAAGGTTAATTGTAGAAATATGTATGCCTTTAAATAAAATTATTGAATATCGTCATTGTGCACTCTCTTTACGTCATTATACTCTGTGATCGGGGTATAATAGGTGTTGTTAATTTTTGTAACTACCAAAAATACTTTCCCTAGACTTTGTATTATATCAATTGAAAGTGCTTCCGTCCATTCATTTTAGTGTCCATATAAAATATAATCATGTGTGCCCAATCACAGGGGAGATATGTGAACATCTGGTAATTAAAGATTTTTTTATTTCACTTTTTTAAAATCAAATAGAAAGCGTCATCTATGTATCACTTATAGCAAAGAACTGCAGGGGCTCTGGTTATACTTGTAGGGTTCTTGAATTATGTATATGTTATACGTTTATATTGTGAAATTTTTAACGTTTTACGCAAAGGGTTGTAGAATTAGCTGAAACAATTTTATATCATAATTTTTTCACCAATACAATACAATACAATACCAAGTCACACCGATTTGCCTTAACCCAGTTGGCCACGTCTTCAAGACATCCCTAATGATGGGTGCATGACAATGTAAAGTCTTTGAAGACAAATGTAGGACAGCCGGAACAAATCGTCAAAGACATTTTCGAATAAATGTCGCGGAAATCGTGGACGACTAAAAGAGAGACCATGTCGCTTAGTTTGTCGCTCACGCAAAAAAAATGAAAAGTTCAGCTATATATTCACTGACGATTTATAGAAGATTAATTCCACCATATTATCGTCAACGATTATTTAGGCGTCAATATCGTTCACTTTGTCATTAACGATTACATAGGCGACAATGTCCACAACTTTGTCGGTAATGATTGTATGGATGACAATATCGTTCACTTTGTCGTCAAAGATTATATGAGTGACAATGCTGTAAATATTGTCATTAATGCTCGCATTAACGACTATGGTTAACGTTCTGTCATCATCTATCGTCTTCTACTTTGTCGTCAATGATTGTATTGGTAATAATATTAAAAAATTTATACCAAAACATAGACTTAAACATTTTTATTAATTAATCATAAATTTTCAAAAATAAATTATATCAGTACTGTCAAAGTATAAGTAGATAGTATTTTTTATTATCTAACGGTTTTCCTTGTAATGTTTTTTTGAGTTCTCTTTGTTGTAGGTATTTTTGATTCGACGAAAGATAACCCGTAGTTCTCTTATGAAGACTTCATCTGTATGTCCCTCCTTCTTTGTAGATTCTATATAAAATATATTTTAAAGAGATTTTTTTATTGTTAAGTATAATGTCATTAAAAAAACACTGTAATTTGTTCAAGTCTTGAAAAATATTTACCATATAAAGCCTTGAGTAAATTTCCGTATTTCTTAAATGACCTTTTTTCTTTGCTGCCATCATAGTTATATAAAACTATTAACTATTAAACTATATGACAACTTTCAGGTCTTTTATCCTGTCGTTAGCGAAGATTTTTTACACATCATAATGATTTTTCTAATTTTTTGTTTTGTCTTGCAGCCGTTATTAAGTCCCGTTATTTTACTTTTTTTTTACACACAAAGCTTATATACTTACCAACTTAAAGACAACGTCGCTCATCATGTCGCTAACGGAGTATGACTGACGACAATTTCCTCACAATGTCGCTCATCTTGACGTCAACAGACTCATACATGACAAAACTTAATTTTGTCGCGAATTTTGTCGTCAATAGAGTTCGATACACGACCGTATAAGTTATTTATCATCCAGCTGGTCGTTAACTACATTTTTTATTAAATATCTGCACGAACAACTCATAGACATTGTCGCTTAACTTGTCCTTAACAAAGTTCGACGGACGACATACACAAGACGTTGTCGCTCATATTGTCGTCAACGGACATTGATACACGACAATATAGATATTTGTCGCTGAATTTGTCGTCAACGGGATGTGATACACTACCATCTAAGTAATTTGTGTTCCAACAATATCCATTATATCGGCGTTACTTAAAACTTCATCAACAAATGTCGTGAGTGACAAATTGTAAAATGTCTTAAAGGAATCGTTAACGACAATGTCGTCTACGACTATTTTGCCAACTGGGAAGGCTCACATGTTACGCTGTTTTTTGTTTTTGTGATTGTATTGTGAAATAAAAATTTACCCCCCTGCGCGTATAGATGTTTACACATCAATAAATTAAACAACACGTAACAAATGAAAATATATTCAAGAGAAATTTTAAACAAAAGCTTTGATAGGATCAACGACAAACGCTATCGATTTCCGGCGATTGTAGTAACATTTAATGAAAAATAAACAGTGTTGACTCATATTTTGTTTGTATATGTTTTTACAACATTCTCGTTTGTACATGCAGTTGATCAAACTTAATATACTCATGATCAAACTATTTTTCGACTTATTCCCACAGCAGATATCATGCTTGTTTACAATACCAATCTGATTATTTTTGGACCTAAAACTGTTTTCGTATATTCACGGTAGAGTGTATTATACAGTTGGCTTTTGTCGACTATAAATGTCCTATTTGATTTAATGAAATTGATGAGTTTTGGCATGAAATATACCCTTTCCAAATAAACATTATTGTACTTTCTCTTTTTTTATTTCAACTCAGAGTTTTGATTGTTTGTGTTGATTTGTTAGCCAAATGAAAATATTGCATTTTTTTTTTTTGAATGTTACACTCAGAAATGTGTCGCGGTTATAAGTTGTTTGTTATTCTTAAATATTTCAGAAAGTAATTTGTGCCGACTGCTGTGGTGGTTTGTCATCTTATTTGGTTGAGTTGCTTTCAAAATTAAGTAACAGAAAACAAAAAAAAAAATAAAAATCAGTTCAATTCAATGCTTAGTTCAACTTCTGTTTAATTCCAACTATTCCAATTGCCGAAAATATAAAATATGTATATATAAAATATATAAATATAAAATGTTGATTTTTTTTTTTGCAATTTCAAAAGCATATGCAGAATGTTGTTAAATTAAACTTAAGTTATTTATTTTAAGAATATTTTTAGTTATAATTGGGCAATTAAACATGAATGAAATTCATTTCATTTTACCTACCACATTCTCTTGGTGTATTTCATTCTAGGCTAATACAATTTTCTATCGTACCAGCCTCGAAAATTGTTTTAACTTAGCTCTTTAAGAAGTTTTTTTTTGATTTTTTATGAATTACAATTTCCAATGCTTTTTATATGATTAAGTTATTTGTTTTTCACAGATGTTGTTGAGCTTTTGGTAGTATTCGAAGAAGATTTCGAAATTATATTGCGTTCAGTTATGGAAAAACAATGGACGGAAAAGCGATGTGCAATAATGTCTTTAGATTATTTTAATTTCTTTACAAAAGATCAGGTAAGTAGTAAACTGCATTGTAAAAGTGTTGAAAGGATTTGTAAATTTCCAAAGTTCATCTTCTATTTAGATAATAAATGCTTGCAAATTGTGTGTATTGCGACAATTTGAGCCGCTAGAAACAATTTACTATGAGGACAAGGGCCAACTGAGTTATGTGCATTTTGTAATAAGTGGTGAATGCATGATTCTGCAATGTTTGAAAATGATGGTTTCTCAAAATAAGGGTGTGAAGTCTTTCGAGTTAACGGATATAACGAAAGACGATACAAGTTTAATGTTTCAAGATCTTACAAATACAGAATTACTTAAGATTTTAAGAGAGGAGAATAATTCAGCCAACAAAACTGCCTTTGATATTGATAAGTTAATTGCTTCGGAAGAGAATGAAGATTTTGAGAAAGTATCAAAATCAGATGTAAGTTAAGTTTTAGTTTGAAAATGCATCTTCATCATTTGCAATTATAATTCAGAAAACATCAAATGAAGTTCAAAATTTTTATTTGAAATTACAAAACATCAAACTTGAAATTCAGAACTTATATTTCAATTTCAGATAATATGAAACGAATGAAATTCCAAACAAATATTATAATCAGTTTAAGCCGTCACATAGTGGTACATTTTCTGAGAACGCGGTCAAAAGTCCAATTTTTACATGCACCAAATTAGAAATTAGTTATTTCATATGAAAATAGGTAGGAGTCAAATATTTAAGCCTCAATTTCAATTAATTCACTATGAAAAAATAGAAAAAGTTTTGGACTAGTGTTGTGTGCCATTATGATTTTAAACTAATGAAAAATTTGTAGCTCTTAGAACTTTACATTTATATATGTATATATATATACTTTTTTGTGTCATAAAATTCCCTCTAATCTCTCACTTTAATAGCCCAATGGCTTAAAATATTTTCTGTCCAAGCCGCACTTAAAAGTGTCCATGTCTCCAGCCATGGCATTTTATTTTTTATATCGAATAGTTTTTTAATATACATATATGTCATTGTGCAGTTCTAAGAGCTCTTCTTGGTACTGAATATCTACATCAGTTATATCTACCAATATTGTGAGTTAAGTTACATGGTGGGAAAGTCATTTCTCCTAAATTTAAAAATATGTTTGCAAAATGCTTCATAATAACCATCAAAGAAGAATCAGTCACCTAACATATTCTAAGCCAACAAAACTAGTCAAATTTTGTATCCAAATTAGTATTTTTGAACACACGGAAAAGTCTAATTAACCTAAATATCTTGTTCCGCATCGCTAAGGGTCTTTTTTAAATTTTTCAACTATTTCAGTCAAATAACGCAGGACCTTTAACTGATTTGAAGAGTGTCATTTAAAAACTCAAAATGTTCTTCAAACAATATTCATGTGACAATCACCGTATTTCACTATCCTAATATATAGTTACGCTCATCATTGACTCTCTGATTCATTCAAAGAATTAATGAGTCAATGATTCATTCAAAGAATTAATGAGTCAATGAATACGTATACTTATGATTAATTATATTGTATATTCCACGTATTACTTTTGGCGAAGAACATACATTTTCTTATATCTTGAAAACTAAGCAGGGTATATAGCATATGAATTAGGCGCTAACAATTTTTCGGTGAACAAAAAATTGTTTATATTTTAAAATCTAAGTGTCGTAAAGCAAAATGGTTAAAAATGTTCCCTCTCTGTGAAAGGCTACATCCGAATTCAGCTCGAAACTATTTTTAGGTTTGCCAGAACGAAATAATTAAAATGTTGTTAACAATCTTATATTTAAAATTCACAATATTATTCACACTATTACAGTGAGTCAGTAATGTATAAGTTTATACATACGCTTTTTTTTCCATTATAGCTGGAGCACCGTTATGGGAAAAAAAATTAAATAAATAAATTAAAATAGCTGTAGAAACTAAATAAATAATTCATTAAAAATTTTTTCATATTGCCCCCTCCAAACCGCATTTCCCAATCCCCATGAGGCGAGCACCACACTTTGAGAACCACTGTAAAATGCATAAAAATAAAATTATTTTTCAGACCGGACTCTGCATTTCTATACCCCATTGTACTTGTGGGAGGCTGCAACTGTCGCGACGGGCGTGAATCAAAATCTGAAAATTGGTACGAAAATTTTGAGAGCTATTGTTTGTTTCTTGAAATAAACAAAATATCTTAAAAAACAAATAAATAAATAAAACCATAGCAAATAAGTATCGACAAAGCTTTAAAAAATTAAATTTTGTACTATAATTTACCAAAAGTAAGATTACCACTTTTTTGCACTATTTTCATATATTTGAATCATCACCTAATATGTGAACAATGATAATTCAATTCTTAAAACTAATACTTAAATATCAAGTCAGTTCAGTGCCAGAAAAAATTTCTATATATTCTTAAAATAAATATTTATTAATGGAAGAATCGCTCATAAGTGTATATGTTATCAGTTAACTCCTCCAAAAATTTAAAAATTGACTATCTTCCCAAGAAATGTGCCACTGTGCGTTGGTCGACAGTATATAATACCAATATTATTCAGAACTCATCATATAATTGAAAATTTCTGAATTTTAATTAATGTTTTGTTTTGCTTTAATTTTTCTGAATTCCAAATGGAATATTTGTAGTTTATTGAAAAGTTTTTAAAATTTTATAAATTAAATTTTATGAATTTCAGAATCACGTCGTTAAATCGACTCAAAGGTTTGACAATGTCCATTTGAAACACTAGCATAAACTCGTACAAATGTGGTATATATATTTTACTGAAATTTGGCTTTTTTTTAGTTATTTAGAATACATAAATGATTAAATACGGCTATGATAGGACCATAATGTGAGGATATTTTGGTTGTATCTTTTTTTAATTTATTTTTTATTTAACAATTTCTTTTTAACATTTTGATTTAAAGCTAATCCCACGAAGCCATATGTCTTGTCTGTAGGATGCATAACGTTTAAATTCATTACAAAAAGTAAAATAAATATTCTTTTATTCTTTTAAACATTCTGAAATAAAACAGTGAGCGTTAGATAGAGCTAGATGGAGATTATTTATCACGGCTCTGTGTTCCTTTTAGGAAATATAGGATTAAATATAATTCTTGATTAACAGATGAATTTAACATTTGCTCAAGATCCCTTACTTCATTAGATAACGAAGAGATGTGCGAAAGCTAATATGAAGTAATATTGAAACAATCATTACAATTAAATACAATGTTTTTATTTTTATTAAACACTTCACTTTCACATAATTTGTCATCAACATTAGCGCAAATTAAATGATACTTTGCTCCACATATATGGCAAGCAATAGTCTTTTTTACAGAATTAAAACACTTCGCACAAAGGGTGTTAGGCGGACCATTCCTATTATACGTTACGTTAGTTCAACAATCAGATGCTAAATGTTTTATGATAGCTTTATATATCCATTAATGACATTACCGAGCATGGTTACACGTAAAACTCTTTACCGAAACTCATGGTATAGGGTTTCCTATAGTTGCACAGTGTCGCCTTTAGAACAAGTGAGGTTGCTAAAATCAAAAATTTCATCTATTGAATAAACCCTTTTTACAGGAAATTGCCCAACGATTTCAAATATGCTGCTGTTATTGCAATCAGATTTTTGGTTCAGAAGCTATAGCAATTCAAAGTTGACTGATTTTCAGTGTTCAAAACACCAGACCATTTTTAGGTAATTTGCTCCGCTTTCAGATAAAAAAAAAAAAATGTACTGTTTGCTTAGTGTTTGTACAGGTAAATCAATATTTACCAACTATACATTTTTTCAATATTTCTCAACTTTGGTGGAAAATAAAAAAAAGCTATACATTTTTATATTTGCCATTTTTTGCTAGAGGTAAAATTTTGAAAAAAGTCATGGTTACAGAAATGTGTTGCATGCATTATTGCGCAACTTATAACATATAACCGTGAAAACCTATTCTTACTGTTATTGTTTCGTTCGTTATTGTTAAGGTATATGATTTTTGTTTTTCATTCTGTAATGCTTACCTGAGATCCAATTTATCCAGATACAATTTATGACATATATCCGTCAAATCCCATTCTTATTGTTATGGAATGAATATGAATATGGAATCTCATCATTGCACTCAAGAATAAGGTGTATGGAGCTCTTGTTAAAATTAGCGTATACGCTTCCACAAGAGGGGGAACACTTTGATGAAAATACATCAAACTTGGACTAAAAGTAGACTTCCCCAAATACGGCTACGGAAACTCAAACGATGGAAACACTTCGAGAAAATTTTTTGAAAATGATGAGGCTGTAACTCGAATCACTGACATAAACAATCAAATCGTTAAGAGATAGGGAACAATCTTGAACTGCAAGGAAAAAGTTGATTCTGAAAAATATGGACAGAAAAAGTTGACCCCGACAGTTCATATAATATTGTCGCATGGCAAAGACATAACTGAGTATCAGACTTTGCAAATTGGAGAGCTTTCTGAAGAAGCACAGGAGTCCCTAAACAAATGTTATAAAAAAATATAGATTACCGAACACTTTCAAATCATCAAGTATGAGACAAAATGAGGACATCTTCAACATGTTAGCAGCATCTTCCGCTCCACTTATTTCATCACTGCGGCATGTAAAGTCACGAAAAGAGAAAATAGTTATAGTTCAGAAATTATTAGTCTTTTAGATATACCGTCTTTTACGGATTGTGAGCAATATTAAAAAAAAATGAAAAAAAATTGAAAAAAAAAATTTTTTTTAAATCTTTTCTGGAATAATTTAAAATCATAAAAGCCTTTAAAAGGAAACGTAAAAAATCAAAAATTTAAAAAAATATTTTTATGTACTTCCCATAAAATTTATTTTTTCACAAATTTCAAGTATAGTAACCCATAAATAGGCACCTAAAAGGCGTATAACCCTTTTCAAATACTCATTTCATAGGTTGATCAATTATCTATCATATGCCTATCTTCTTTGGTTCAAAAGTTATGATATTTGCAACGAAAAAACTCAAATGACATCACTGTGAGTCGGCTAAGCTATGCTATCTATGTAAAATCTTGTTTTTTTTTTTACCGTTTTAAAGGTTAATGGGTTAATGCTTACAAATCATTTAACGTGACAGTGAGATCAAAACGGATGCATGTTTTTCATCATTTTTAGAGACAGCGGTACCCATCGCTCGGAGAGCTACTAAGATACTCATACAAATGTTCTGTCGATATCTTTAGCAATCTCACTCACTTCAACTTTTCGATCACCCAAAAAAATTCGATTCACTTATAATGTTTTGTTCAATAACTGTCTCATTGATACGAACTACTTATGTACATCGTCGAATTACGTTAAAATTAAAAAATTAAAAAAACAAACTTTTTTATCATTGAATACGACGATGAAGATTCGACAGTGTTTGGCTTAGACAGTGTTTTTTCCATAAAAAAACAACAAGAATCTTTTTGGATTCCATTTTTTTCAAACTTCAAAGTAAGCAGTATTTTTGTAACGGTAAATTTGTTGCAATGAACGAAATGTATTGAAAATTTTACTGGATTATCTTGGTACTTGACCTGCGAACCATATGTTTGGCCAAGTACTATTGATCCCATCTCAAGAAACGATACAATGTCATTAAGGGCCAGTTTACACTATTACACTTTGTAATGTCGAGTATTATGAAATTATCGTATCATGTAAAAGCTTATATTATGAAATTGGCAGTCTGTATGATTTTATTTTCGAAGTCCGATGGTTTTTTATTTTCATTTTTCGAAACATTTCTAAAAACTTGTCATTTTCATCGGACCAGAGTTGTTTTTTGGTAGTATTAAGAAAAGGTAAACAAAAACAAAGAAAGTTGAAATTAAACATAAATTTCAAAATAAATCTGTTATTCTAAACAGCTGTTTTCATAAGACGTGAGTGTGACGGTTTAAATGGCCTAAGTATGCAGAAATAATGTCGGTACGGCTTTATGACAGTCCGACGAATTTCATCGGATTTTTATTTCGAAAAATCATACGACTGAGTGGTATCATGTAAATGGGCCTTAAGTTTGATTTAAAATGATATCGTTATGATATCATAATCTTGAAAAAATAATAAATTTAGACTTTGACTGGAAGAAATGTATAATTTTGTCGTCAATTCCCGATATCATTAACGTATATACCTTTTGAAATTCCAGCCTTATCATTTTCTAATTTGCAATATCAGATTAGATTTTGTTTATTTTTCAGTGTACCCTGTAATGTTAAGCAAAAGTGCCGTTATTGGTATTGTTTGTTTTTACATTTTGTTGCGATTTTTATTATATTTTTGTAAAGATGTGCATTTGAAGCTGGCCACGAATTTAAAACATATTAGGAACTTCTGGTTTTTAAGTGATTTTTTGTTATTTTTTGAAGCTAAATGGTAAGTCATTATTGTTGTTTTCCATTTTATGTTGAGATACATCAAAATATTTAGTTAGAAATAGCCGGAGATAGTTGGATTTCGGATGCCAAGTGAAAATTGATACCGATGCAAAAACAGTAATGGAGATTTCCAAGCTATTTAAATGTTCCAGATCCAAAATATACAACGCCCTGGAACACATCAACCAAGCTCGAAAAACTACACCCAGGGTGGATAGCTTAATTTATAAAGTAGCTGTTAAAGATCCTTTCACGAGCTCAAGTAAAATTAAAAATGAGATTTTATCGGATTTTTGTATTAATATATCGTCCAGAACAATAAGAAGATGTCTGAATGAGAAAAACTTACGTGGGTGTATCACACAACGTAAACCTCTTGTGTCAAAAAAAAAAAAATATTAAATCCCGACTACCGTTTTCAAGAGAACATCTCAATAAAGCGATGACATTTTGGAAAAATAAACTTTGGAAGTTTTTCCGCTTCGGTTCTGATCGAAAACAGTACGTATGGCGCCCTCCAAACCTGGAGCATCACCCAAAGTACACACTTTAAATGGTTAAGCATAATGGTGGCAATGTCATGGTGTGGGCAGCATTTTCCTGGCACGGTATAGGATCCATTCACAAGATTATCACTAAAAAGGACCAGCACATTTACAAAAACATACTTATACAACCGTTTTCGATATAACGCGATTTGAAAAAATTCGGTTTCAGTACAACGCGATATTTTGACTTTTATAACGCGAAGTTGAAAATATGTATAATATTACTACATACTGGTAATACTAAATTGTGTATGTACATATTCATACTTTTTTTTTAAATAAAAAGGAAATTACCCATTTTTGCTTTCAAAACATGCGTTATCGTAAAACAATGAATGATATCGTAAACATGTGAATTGAAAACTATCATTACAGCGTGAACTTTATAAGACGCATAATTGGGAACAATTTTTTGAATATTTCTTTTTTATTATGAAAAAAATTTTTTACCTAGGAATTGTAAGGTTTAAAATGCCCAAAAACCTACGCTTAAGCGAAAATTTATTACGGTAGATGACAAAATTAAAATTCTAGATAGATTGTGCAGTGGTGAAAAAGCTGGATTAGTAGCAAAGTCTCTCGGATTAAATGAATCCACAATACGCACCATTAAACAAAATGAAAATAAAATAAGAAATTATGTTATGGTTGGGTCATCAATAAAGGCAAAACGAGTTGCACGTGTGCGCAATGTTTTAATAGAAAAAAATTTAAAAAGTTTTAATGTTATGGATAGACGACTGTGCTACAAGAAAATGCCGGTCAATACAAATGCCATTAAAATAAAGTAATCCAGATGCAGTGCAAGTAACCAAAACATGTGAGCATGGTTCGAAAACTTTAAATCACGAAACTGGATCGGCAGACATAGAAGCTGCGAGGGCTTACCCTAAAACTCTTGCTAAAATTATTGAAGATGTGGTTATAAGGGAGAACAAATCCTTAATGCAGACGAAACAGGTCTAAATTGAAAAAAAAAAATGCCGCGTCGGACGTACATCTCGAAAAATGAAAGGGTTGCACCAGGTTTTAAGGCCGCAAAAGACAGAATTACTCTACTTCTATGTAATAATGCATCAGGGGACTATATAACAACACCTTTACTTATAAACCGCTCATTAAAAACACGAGCTTTGAAAAACATTGATAAATCCAAGTTACCTGTTTATTGCCGGGCAAATAAAAAGGCTTAGGTTACAACCAGTATTTTTCGCGATTTGGTTTTTAATTGTTTTATAACCGACGTCGAAAGTTATCTGAAGAAAAAGAACATCGATTTGAAAGTGCTGTTAATACTAGATAATGCGCCAGGACATCGAAGAGACTTGAACCATCCTAATGTCGAAATAGTTTTCCTACCACCTAATACCACGGCTATCATTCAACCGATAGACCAAGGCATATTATATTCGGCAAACATTCCAACTTATTCCTGACAAAATGGATTCTAATGGTAACATGACAGTAACAGAATTGTGGAAAACTTTTTCAATTTTAAAATACATTGAAATTGTAGAATCATCTGTTAAAGAATTAAGACAGTCCACGCTAAACGGCGCATGTGAAAATATATGGCCGGAGGCTGTTGCAAAAGATAATGTAGTACCGCCATTAAATGTGGAAGTGAGCCGAATATTAAGAGTAGGTCAACGTTTCGGTGGAGAAGGCTTTAATGATATGAACGAAGAACACATTTTGGAATTATAAACGAAGCTACAGACCTCACCGAAGGAGAGTTAATTGAATTAACAACTGTATCTCCAACCGCGCCAAATCCCATACATGAAAGTCACGACATCACTTCGGAAGAAGATATCTGTGAATCAATTCCACATTTCACACTGAAGTGCATACGAGAGCGCTTAAGTTTGGCTGAAAAAATGAAATCTTTCTTTGTTAATAATGATCCTTCACTGGAAAGATCCAGCAAAATAATAAAGACTGATAACTGATTATGAGATTATAAAACCAGAATCACAAGGTTCTAAAACTAGTTTTGTATCCAATAGAGGCTATGTTGAAGAAATATATTCTGATGAAGCTATTGCACCCCCAAAATGTTCAAAATTTGCGCGAAATATGATGTTAACAGATTAATTACTTAACAACAATGAAGTTAGAAATATGTACACATTTAATTTTTTCAGTTTGTTTTTAAATTTTATAATACGAATTATTTTTTTAATTATTTTGTTTTTTGAATTTTGTGATATTATTATTTTTATTTTGTGTTTTTAACTTTAAAACAAAATCTAAATTTTAATTTTAAGTTTAATTATATGTACGTCTGTTATTTAGTATGAATTTTATTTAAAAAAAAAAACCTATTGGAACATAAACCTCAAATTTATATGAAAACTAAGTCTTACATAACGCGAATCACATAACGCGGAATCTTCCTGGAACGCAACTACCGCGTTATACGAGGGGTACCTGTACTGGCAAGCATTATAATATCATTCGCTGCCTCTACTGTGAAAATTTAAGCATGATAATGACCTTAAGCACACTTCACGCCCAGTGACCAGGCTAAAACTTGTATTAATCTGCATAATATGTAAATAAAAATTCCTAACAAAAATAGGTAACAAACTATTGTAATTTTTTTTTTCATAACATTACTAGGATCTTTGAAAAAATAACATGAATCTAAAATTTTTTCGATAAGATGTAAAAATTATCAGAAATATATAAGTGAAATGTCGTGTCTTAAATTCGTGGCCACCACTGTATTAGTATCTATGGACAAAATATTATAAAAATTCAATATTATGTACATATCTCGGTTCTTAAATATGAATTATGAAAAATTAAACATAAGTATAAAACTATAAAATTTTCTTCTATATACATATAAAATAAAATATATTATTTTGTATTATAAATTTATGTGACCTCTTCACACTTTCACTAATAACATCAGTCACTCGGAAATAAATAAATATTTTTACAGTTATGAAATACTAAACTATCAGCGCAAGGCTAGGCTTTGTTAAAAGTTTTTGTTTTAGATTTTATTTTTTTCACGAGTGTGTTTATGTATTGAATCTTTATTTATAAATATGTGAATTAACATTTATGCATTTTTACCACAACTGTTTTTCAGATGAAGAAAATGGATTTAAAAAGTATTGAAATTAAATGTGGCTCAAATCAACTCAGCGATGAGTATAATGAATATTCCACATATAGTTCGACAAAATCGTCGTCATTATCTGAATCACTGGAAGATAGAGATGAACAAGAAATAGAAAATAAATACAAGGACCTTTATAAACTTGCTGACGATGAAGCAGAATCATTTGTGCCAGAATCTGAAATGGAAGAGTATGAAGGCGATGATGATGATGAAGGCGAAGAAGTCGAAGAAGGCGATAATGAGGTCATTGACAACGAAAACACTTTATCCGTTAAAAATAATTCTGCAAAAACTATACATGCGGAAATATCGCTAAGTAATATAAAGCTTGATAATGCTTCGCTCAAACCCAAACGTCCACAAAAGGATCGTATTCGTCAAAAACATAAGGAAAAACCAATTTTAGGAAATGTACCAGAAGACGAAATTGCTGGTTCTAAGAAACAACCTATGAGAAGCAAAAAAAAGCATTCCAGAGATCGAAAAGACTCCATTGGCAATATAATGGAAGGTTTAGAAACTGAAGGAAACATTCAAACAGATTCCAAACACGTAACTTTACAATCTTTACGTACATCCATAAGAAATTCTTTATTTTTACCTAATGAAGATAGCCATCCTTTAAAGGTATAATATATTAATTAAACGATGGAAATGCAATATAATATGTAAATAATAATTTTGATTCTTGGATGCAACGGCTCACACTAAAAATGAAAGTATAACTAAAAGTCGCTAACACCTACATATACATACTTATAAGAATCAAAAGAATTTACTTCTAGAGTATTCCAAAAATGGTCATTTCAGAAAAATGAGTGCATTAATCGATAATTATCAATTATTTGGCAATTCATTTTATTATATGTATATAGTCAGTCCAAAAGTTTAAAAAAATTAGTTTCGTGTGAATTTCTAATTGGCAGCAAATTTTTCAATTGAGTTTTATTTTTGCTCAAAACGATAGAAAAAATAAAAATAAAAAAACGTTTATTTCGTTTAATAATCAAAATTATAAAAAGGCAAACTCTTATGATTTGCAGAAAGGATCGATTGTATTTCAAATTAACATCAATTGATTTTCAGAAATATTCAATTGTATTTTAGAAAGCATCAATTGAGTTTCACAAATAAACAATTGTATTTCAGAAACTATCAAATGTATTTCAGAAATTATCAAATGTATTGTAGAAAACATCAAATGTATTATTTCAGAAAAATTGTTAGAATCATGTATACATATGGGGGGTGTCATGTCAAGTGCACCAACTTTTGAAACCGATGTTAGTCCTATTGGATAGTAGTTTAGACACAATTTTTCAACACGATCGGTCAAGACTCTCTGAGTTAGAGGGGGATCTAAATTTTGACATTTTGGCCAAACAGGTGTTTTATCTCATCCATGTAACTTATTATCTATTGTTCTTAGAAAATTTTCTCCCAAATAGTTTAGATAGCTATTTCTTCAATATTTCGGAAAAAAATATTTAAAAAAAAAATTTTTTTTTGACTTTTTTTTTTTTTGCTTAATCAAAGCATTTTTTGCCTTTTTTTCAAAAAGGGCATTTTTTTTCATAAGAAATCTTAGGATTTTTCCTTTAAGAGCTTTTTGGTCGCTTAGTGGGATGGGAGTGGGATATCTATCAAAATAAATGTTTTGTAACTCAAGACAACTGTTTTAAATTTTTGCACTATTTTGAATTTTTTCCTATTTATGTGTAAAACCTTACAAATAAAACTTATAATGAGAAACTAAACAAATTAACCTTTCCGAAGGTATGTAACATACCTAACTAAAATTTCATACCCTCGATACTGTAATATCCAGAATATGTTAACCTCAGGAAAAAATCACTTTTTTTCTATAGAAATGTTGAAAAATTATTATTTTTTATTTATTTGTAATAATAATTAAATCTTATATATAAAATTCTTCTGTCGCGGTGTTTGTGGTAAAATTCCGCCGAAACGGCTCGACCGATTCTCATGAAATTTTGCGCGCATATTGGGTAGATCTGAGAATCGGACAACGTTTATTTTTTTTTTTTGATAGGGCCACTGGGAGGGGTACCCCCCATACAAAGTGAACTTTTAAAATCAGATATCTGGAGTACTATGATAGCCATAAGTGCCACGCCCACTTGAGATATCAAAAAAAAAAATACCTGTTTCATGAGAATCGGTCAAGCCGTTTCGGAGGAGTTCAATTACAGAGACCGCGACACGAGAATTTTATATATAAGAAGTTAAACTACTCCTTTTTTGCTTTTTTTTTATTTTTTTATTTAGTGCAATTTGACTGCAATTCAGAATGTATGTATGTTTTATCATAGGAAATTTTTGTATGTATAAATGGACCCGATAGATGGCGCTGGGGTAAAGTCATTTCGAATATTCTTATATACGGTGCGATTTTACTGAAACTAAGATTGTACATATATGTATGTTAGATGATGCCAAAAAAATTTTTGTTGGACCCGGTATATGGCGCTGGCGTTCGAAAAATTATGAGTTGTCAAATTTATTTAAATTTTATAAGTTCCAAAATTCACAAACGTTTTTATATACAAATATTCTAACTAAAAAGGAAGGAAAAATTGCATTGGCTATTGCTTTATTCGGAATAGCCGGAACATTATTGCATGGTGGTCGTACAGCTCATTCAGCACTCAAATCACCGTTAAAAAAACATTCCGGTATGTCAAAAGTTCTGCAAAAATGCAATATTATTATTTGGGATGAATATAACATGGCTTACAAACATTCCTTAGAAGCACTACATAGAACTTTAAAAGATTTGAAAGGCAATGAAAGACTTTTTGGTGGAGCTCTCATTTTATTATCCATGATCCAACGGCTGACCAGTTTTCAAAACAACTACTTGGTTAAGTGAAAGAACTATTTAAGACGCAAAAAATTTCGATGTCGATAATATTAATGTAATTATTCAGGACATGATTGATTCCGAAAGTGTTATTTCAAATCTATGGATAGTGTTGTTGAAGAAAATGAAGCAGTCAATTATCCAACAGAATTTTTGAATTCACTTGATGTACCCGATCTGCCTCCACATTTATTAAAATTAAAAGTTGGTTCTCCAATAATTTTGCTACGTAACCTCAACGCTACGAGATTATGTAATGGCACCAGGTTAATTGTTGAGAGGATAATACTCAATGTTATTGAGGCCACAATTCTCAAAGGCAAATTTAAAGGAGAACATGTCTTGCTGCCAAGAATTCCTATGATTCCTATCGACACACTGATAACATTCAAAAGATTGCAATTTCCGAACAGATTGGGCTTTACCACGACCATCAATAAATCTCAAGGACAATCATTGCAAATATGTGGTTTGGACCTCGAAAACAGTTGTTTTTCCCGTGTCGGAAAGCCAGCAAATTTATTAATTTACTGCCAGAATAAGGAAACTAAAAATATTGTTCACTCTTTTTAGAATTACAATGATAGAAATATATTGGTTATTCCTATACATATGTATGTTACAATAAATATTTATTTTAATTTTCATAAATAAAACATGGTTTTTCTTTAACAGTTTTAATATTAACAAATGCACAAACGTTTTTTTATGTAGATTTATACAGATTCTAACTAAAATTAAAAATTAATTGAGGACAAAACAACGTTTGCCGGGTCCAGCTAGTTAATATATAATAATAATAATATTAAAAATAAAAAGTTAAATAATTTAATAAAATTTAATCTTAATTACATTAGATCCATTTATATCATAACTATTTTTTTTTACTTAATTTATTGTAACTGATGAAGTATTTAAGTCTTGTAAATTTTTAAATACCCAGTCTTTCATCAAGCTTTTTTCTCGCCTTTATTTACTGCGTTTTTTTTTTGTCAGTCCTTTCTTGGCGTTACTAGGTTCAGCTGTTGATTTCGCTGCTGGTTTATTTGTTGGCTTTGGAAACTAATCGCATTGAATAGAGGCAGAAAACTTTTTCAACTTGAGTCTTCCATCGACAAGCGGTATAAAAGCATGGTATTGAGCGGTGCCATCGATTGTTACCGCAGCATCGAATCTGCTCTTCAGTGTTTTCAATGTTTCCTGATGATCCTCTTTACTACTAAAAACTGTTTTAGTTTCTTTACAATAATTCTTTGCCCAATGGAATAAAGCAGTCGCATCTAAGATGCGATCTTGATGAGAGCACTGGAGGCTATACTTCGCTGCATTTCTTTTAAGGTTTGCTCCAATACCATCACATGCTCCTTTACCATGAGCAGTAGGATGAAAATGCCACTCAGCTGGCATTCCAAAATCTTTTTCATGAGCCATAAGATTTGCGAAGCTAATTTTGTTTTTAAAATGTTGACGAGCTCCGTCCGAAACGTAGTATAAGTTCTTTACTGTAAATTTAGATTTTAGATATTTTAGTATTATCTTCTGGTACTCATAAACTGCAACGGTATCATGTTTTAAATCGTCGGATATGCTTGCCATACTTTTGTTTTCCAGTTTTTCATCTTTCATGTAGTAAGTAACTACTGTGAATATAGTTGCTTGGTCGTTATTGAAGTGGAATGCTTGTATGGCATCCTGAAGAACATATATATAGTTTTTTGCGAAATCATATGAAATAACGAATTCACCAGACTTCAAATGTATCTTCAAATCCTTGAAGAATGACCATTGCTCTTTGACTAAAAAGTCATGGGTTCTCAAGTTTAGCAATCCTGTACACATTTCTTCCACAAAATCATCCACATTTAAAATGATTGTTTTCAATGTGCATCTGTCAGTCTGAATCCAAGAATCATTGACCTCCTCTATATATTCTCGATCTAAAGACTTGATTAAATTTTCTTTGATGAATGTGGTTTCCGGACAATTGGTACATTCACCTAAGTGGCAAGAAGTTGTTGCATTAGGACACATAGTCAATTTAAGGCAATCGCTGTAATCGTGTAAATCTTCTGCCGATTCATCTGTTAAATACTTTGAGTTGATTTCCTTCAACATCAGTTTAACATTTTCATGGTAAATGCAAACGCATACTGTGTGAGTTCCGCTGCATTCTGCCAAAACGCAATGTTTTGGCCTTATTTGGGTAAATTTTGTGAAGCCAATTTTGACATCCTCGTGTTCAGATTGAAATGTTGCAAATAACTCTTTCAGGTTACAGAGAATCATTCTCTTCTGTTATGTTATGAAGGTATGTTACATACCTTCGGAAAGGTTAATTTGTCTAGTTTCTCAGTATAAGTTTTATTTGTAAGATTTTTCACACAAATAGGAAAAAATTCAAAATAGTGCATTTGTGAAAAATTGAAAAACCGTTGTCTTGAGTTACAAAACATTTATTTTGATAGATATTCCACTCCCATCCCTCTAAGCGACCAAAAAGCTCTTAAAAGAAAAATCCTAAGCTTTCTTATGAAAAAAAAAATGCCCTTTTTGAAAAAAAGGCAAAAAATGCTTTGATTTAGCAAAAAAAAGGCAAAAAAAAATTTTTTTTTAAAGTATTTTTTTCCGAAATATTGAAGAAATAGCTATCTAAACTATTTGGGAGAAAATTTTCTAAGAACAATAGGTAATAAGTTACATGGATGAGAAAAAACACCTGTTTGGCCAAAATGTCAAATTTTGATCCCCTCTAACTCAGAGAGATCTTGACCGATCTTGTCGAAAAATAGTGTCTAAACTACTATCCAATAGGACTAACCTTGGTGCAAATCCCGGTCGGAAGACATCGGTTTCAAAAGTTGGTGCACTTGACATGAAACCCCCATATATAATATGTCTTGAAATTCCCAAAGTTCATTCATGGGATGCATGGTAATCACGAGATCGATTTAACACTACACAACATTCCACAAAGCGGCGCACAGTGGGGCTTTTGCCTTTTTTCGTTGCAAAAATCATAACTTTTCAATTAATTAAGATATTTTAAAAATTAGAAATGATTTTCAAAGACGACTTCTTTACCTTTAAAATTAGTGCTGGCGGAGGTTCACAGGGAGCTTCAATATATCCTATCAAAGTTCAATATTATTTTGGTGCAAATATTACAAGTTGCAAATATAAAGATAATGTGCTGAAATTTGGAACTTAAAGTGTTTTTGACCCAAAGACGAACCCTACTTAAATTTGTTGGAATCGGCCCTTGTTTGAACCAAGTCTCGATACAAATTTTCCTGGTTTTAATGCTACCGAATGTAGCAAATGTTATTCTATTGCGATGAAATTTGAATCGTATGAGTTTATTAGGCCAGTGATGAGATCTATAAAAAATTTTTGAAATCGGTCCACGTTTGGACCTAGTCCCCATACAAGTTTTCTTCAAAATTTGGTTAAAATGCCACAAAGATGCCAAATTTGCTAATTTCTGTATTATATTTAAACAATGTACAAAAATAGTGCAAAAAATAACACTGTAAAATGAGGTCGGACCACATTTGGACCTATTGTCCCGATTTTTTTTATGAAGAAAAACGCCCAAAGTTCTCAAAATTCCAAATTTCACAGTGAAATTTTATTAATTAACCACTCAAGGGACTTATAATTTCACAACACATATTGTTTAAATCCGAAAGTGTAGAAAAAAAAATACCACTCTAATATCTGTGGTTTTCTGGAATAACCGCGTATGCCCATTTATGTCAGTTTTGAGTTAACGAGCCCAAATATATTAATTTTTAACGCTCTTTACATGTGTTAAATTAAAAAAAAAAAAAAATATTGACCATTTCTGAGTTTTTTCTTTAAATAACGACGTAACTTAAATGTTTATTAAATTAATTTGCAGCACTATCGACGTATGTCAAACTACGTTTGATCGCTGAAAAATTATTTTCTCAAAAAACGACACATAGCGACATACATTGTTATTAATGGAAAAAAAGCAAAATAATTTTGGATAATTTTTCTGTTTATAACCACTTATAAAAACTTGTGTGTTTATTTCTGTTATTTTTTGTCACTATTATTCTTGATACGTTGTTATATTCTCATCCTAAGTCCAGTTAACTTTTTGTTGACGAACAAAAAATCCATTTTTCAAGCAACAACAACTTATGTCTACATGGGTGGTTGCATTGGTAGTTTTTCTTTGTAAAAGAAAAAACGTTTTTTGGCTCCCCTGAACATTTTGATTTTATGACATACGCGGTTATTCTAGGAAACCACAAATATTAATATAAATATTTAATTTTTTATTAATATTACAGATATACATTTTTGAAATATTTTTAATCTTATATATAAAATTCTTCTGTCGCGGTGTTTGTGGTAAAATTCCGCCGAAACGGCTCGACCGATTCTCATGAAATTTCGTGCGCATATTGGGTAGGTCTGAGAATCGGACAACGTCTATTTTTTTTTTTTGATAGGGCCACTGGGAGGGGTAGCCCCCATACAAAGTGAACTTTTAAAATCAGATATCTGGAGTACTATGATAGCCATAAGTGCCACGCCCACTTGAGATATCAAAAAAAAAATACCTGTTGTTCGTTTCTGAGACCTACCCAACATCCACACAAAATTTCATGAGAATCGGTCAAGCCGTTTCGGAGGAGTTCAATTACAGAGACCGCGACACGAGAATTTTATATATAAGAAGTTAAACTCCTTTTTTTGTTTTTTTTATTTTTCTATTTAGTGCGTTTTAGTGCGTATGTTTTATCATTGGAAATTTTTGTATGTATAAATGGACCCGATAGGTGGCGCTGGGGTAAAGTCATTTCGAATATTTTTATTTACGGTGCGATTTTACTGAAACTAAGAATGTACATATATGTATGTTAGATGATTCCAAAAATTTCTTTGTTGGACCCGGTAGATGGAGCTGGCGTTCGAAAAATAATGAGTTGACAAATTTATTAAAATTTTATAAGTTCCAAGATTCACAAACGTTTTTATATACAAATATTCTAACCAAAAAGGAAGGAAAATTGCATTAGCTATTGCTTTATACGGAATAGCCGCATGGTGGTCGTACAGCTCAGTCAGCACTCAAATCACCGTTAAATGTACAAACGAATGGGAATGCCGTATGTAATATAAAAAATCATTCCGGTATGGCAAAAGTTCTGCCAAAATGCAATATTATTATTTGGGATGAATATAACATGGCTTACAAACATTCCTTAGAAGCACAACATACAACTTTAAAAGATTTGAAAGGCAATGAAAGACTTTTTGGTGGAGTTAAGTGAAAGAACTATTTAAACCGCAAAAAATTTCGATGTCGAACATGATTGATTCTGAAAGTGTTACTTCAAATCTATGGATAGTGTTGTTGAAGAAAATGAAGCAGTCAATTATCCAACAGAATTTTTGAATTCACTTGATGTGCCCGATCTACCTCACCATTTATTAAAATTAAAAGTTGGTTCTCCAATAATTTTGCTACGTAACCTCACCGCTCCGAGACTATGTAATGGAACCAGGTTAATTGTTGAGAGAATAATACCCAATGTTATTGAGGCCACAATTCTCAAAGGCAAATTTAAAGGAAAACATGTCTTGCTGCCAAGAATTCCTATGATTCCTACCGACACACCGATAACATTCAAAAGATTGCAATTTCCGAACAGATTGGGCTTTACCATGACCATCAATAAATCTCAAGGACAATCATTGCACATATGTGGTTTGGACCTCGAAAACAGTTGTTTTTCCCGTGTCGGAAAGCCAGCAAATTTATTAATTTACTGCCAGAATAAGGAAACTAAAAATATTGTTCACTCTTTTTAGAATTACAATGATAGAAATATATTGGTCATTCTTATACATATGTATGTTACAATATGTATTTATTTTAATTTTCATAAATAAAACATGTTTTTTTTAACAGTTTTAATACTAACAAATGCACAAACGTTTTTTTATATAGATATATACAGATTCTAACTAAAATTAAAAATCCATTGAGGGCAAAACAACGTTTGCCGGGTCCAGCTAGTATTAATATATTAATGCTATAGATATTAAGTTATTTAGTATATTTTTTTAAACTAGTATAATTTTTTTTATTAGTTAGTTTTCTTTAAAATAGTCATTAACATTGGGAGCGATATCTAATAGACTTAACACATAGGAGCTATAATTATGTTCTTCCAAATCCTTTCGAGATCTTACATGTCTTCGTGATGAAATTAGTGGGTCTGAAGAGGCCGCCAACATATTGAAAAGGTCCTCATTCTGTCTAATCCGTGAAATCTTGCAAGTATTCGTGTATCTAACATTTTTGTAGTCTTAGTTTTTGCATTCCTGGGCTTCTTCTGACAACTCTCCAATTGGTAAGCATTGATATTCAATTAAATTTTTACCATGAGCCAAAATCTTATGTACCGTAGTATTAAGTTTCTTCTCAGGGTACACTTGAGCACTTTTTAATGCATAATTATCAAACTTTGGGCCATTCACCATTTCTCTAAAGTTTATAATATTTAGGATAACTGCCAACCATTTTATAATATTATTGTCGACCCCAGTAATTCGGGCTGTTACCTCATCATTTTCAAAAAATGCGCAAGCGGATTCTTTATTGTGCTGAATTCATTAACAAAATTTTGATGATCATTGCCTTCCAGAGTTTGTAGTTTTTATACCCTCCACACCTTAGTGGCAGAGGGTATATATAGGTTTGTCATTCTGTTTGTAATGCATCGAAATAAATTCTGGAGACCTCAAAACCATATATTTGCTTGATCATTATAACAAGGGAAGTTGATTTAGCGATGACCGTCTGTCCGTCTGTCTGTGGAAATCACGATCACGCCGTCAATATTTAAGCTAGACCATTCGTTTTTGTATAAAATCGTTTATTAACATCCCAACGGAGTTACTATTTAAAATCGTCAAAATCGGAAAAAACTCTTGAAAAAATAAAATTTTTCACGATCCGCCGTCAATATTTAAGCTAGACCATTCGTTTTTGTATAAAATCGTTTATTAAAATCCCAAAGGAGTTACTATTTAAAATCGTCAAAATCGGAAAAAACTCTTGAAAAAATAAAATTTTTCAGTGTGTTAGTTGCTTTTCTTAAGATATGTTGTGTATGTTGTAATTCTTTGTATTGTTGAAGTCATTACAGTTGTGTGTATATTAATACTGCACGTGTCACAATGGCCTAAGCAATTAAAAATTAATAGAAATTAAAAACAAAAATTAAATATTAAAAATTAAAAACTAAAAAAGAAAAATGGAAAATGGAAAATGAATAATGGAAAATTGAAAATGAAAAATGGAAAATGAAAAATGAAAAACTAAAAATGAAAAATGAAAAATGAAAAATGGAAAATGAAAATTGAAAAATGAAAAATGAAAAATGAAAAATGAAAAATGAAAAATGGAAAATGGAAAATGGAAAATGGAAAATGAAAAATTAAAAATGAAAAATGGAAAATGAAGAATGAAAAATGAAAAATGAAAAATGGAAAATGAAAAATGGAGAATGAAAAATGAAAATTGAAAAAAGAAAAATTAAAAATTGAAAAATAAAAATTAAAACGAAAAATGAAAAATGGAAACTGAAAAATGGAAAATGGAAAATGAAAAATGGCAACTGAAAAATGAAAATTGAAGAATGAAAAATGGAAAATTAAAAATGAAAATGAAAATGGAAAATGAAAAATGAAAAACGAAAAACGAAAAATGGTAAATAAAAAATAAAAAACCAAAAACGAAAAATGGAAAATGGGAAATGAAAAATTAAAAATGAAAAATTAAAAACTAAAAACTAAAAATGAAAAACGAAAAATGAAAAATGGATAATGAAAATTGAAAAATGGGAAATGAAAAATTTAAAATTAAAAATGAAAAATGGAAAATGGAAAATGAAAAATTTAAAATGAGGAATGGAAAATGGAAAATGATAAATGGAAAATGAAAAATTGAAAAATATAAATTAAAAATGAAAAATGGAAAACTAAAAATGGAAAATGGAAAATTAAAAATGAAAAATGGAAAATAGAAAATGAAAAATGGAAAATGAAAAACGAAAAATTAAAAACTTAAAATGAAAAACGAAAAATGGAAAATGAAAATTGAAAAATGGAAAATGAAAAATTAAAAATTGAAAATTAAAAATGAAAAATGGAAAATGAAAAATGAAAAATGAAGAATGGAAAATGGAAAATGAAAAATGAAAATTGAAAAATGAAAAATGAAAAATGGAAAATGAAAAATGCAAAATGGAAAATGAAAAATGAAAATTGAAAAAAGAAAAATCAAAAATTGAAAAATACAAATTAAAAATGAAAAATGGAAAATGAAAAATGGAAAATGAAAAAAGGAAAATGAATAATGGCAACTGAAAAATGAAAATTGAAGAATAAAAAATGGAAAATAAAAAATGAAAACTGAAAAATGAAAATGAAAATGGAAAATGAAAGATGAAAAATGAAAAACGAAAAATGGGAAATGAAAAATTAAAATTGAAAATTAATAATTAAAAATTAAAAATTAAAAATTAAAAATTAAAAATCAAAAATTAAAAATTAAAAATTAAAAATTAAAAATTAAAAATTAAAAATTAAAAATTAAAAATTAAAAATTAAAAATTAAAAATTAAAAATTAAAAATTAAAAATTAAAAATTAAAAATTAAAAATTAAAAATTAAAAATTAAAAATTAAAAATTAAAAATTAAAAATTAAAAATTAAAAATTAAAAATTAAAAATTAAAAATTAAAAATTAAAAATTAAAAATTAAAAATTAAAAATTAAAAATTAAAAATTAAAAATTAAAAATTAAAAATTAAAAATTAAAAATTAAAAATTAAAAATTAAAAATTAAAAATTAAAAATTAAAAATTAAAAATTAAAAATTAAAAATTAAAAATTAAAAATTAAAAATTAAAAATTAAAAATTAAAAATTAAAAATTAAAAATTAAAAATTAAAAATTAAAAATTAAAAATTAAAAATTAAAAATTACAAATTACAAATTACAAATTAAAAATTACAAATTAAAAATTAAAAATTAATAATTAAAAATTAAAAATTAAAAACTAAAAATTAAAAATTCAAAATTCAAAATTCAAAATTAAAAATTAAAAATTAAAAATTAAAAATTAAAAATTAAAAATTAAAAATTAAAAATTAAAAATTAAAAATTAAAAATTAAAAATGAAAATGGAAAATGAAAAATGAAAAATGAAAAACGAAAAATGGGAAATGAAAAATTAAAATTGAAAATTAATAATTAAAAATTAAAAATTAAAAATTAAAAATTAAAAATTGAAAATTAAAAATTAAAAATTAAAAATTAAAAATTAAAAATTAAAAATTAGAAATTAAAAATTAAAAATTAAAAATTAAAAATTAAAAATTACAAATTACAAATTAAAAATTACAAAATAAAAATTAAAAATTAATAATCAAAAATTGAAAATTAAAAATTAAAAATTTAAAATTAAAAATTAAAAATTTTAGTTTATTTTTTTAGTTTCTTACCTGTTTTTATGATTTTTGTTTTTTTGTATTAAATAAAATTATTTTAAAATTTCGTTTTTCAATTTTAATAAGTTGTAGCCAAGAATCATTCGAATTTTTTTTTTTTTTGAATTATCATGTGACTTCTGAGATCTCAAAAAAGGCTTATAGGGATCAAAGTTTGGGTATTATTATGATGCCGACTGTGTTAAATATTTAATTTCATTGGCGGTCTATGAAGTACTTAGGGGTTTTCTACTCTAGTAAAAAAATAATGAAATTTGTCAAATAGTAATTAATTCTTTTTAAGCATCATTGTTTTTTATAATAGAAGTTGGCCAACAAGAAAACCAATTAACTTAAAATTTAATTGGTATTCGGATTTAATGTTTCAGTATCGGCAACAGTTTCAAAGTGGTAGCCGTACCTAATATTGCGTGAATGGTATCAAAAATTCGGCATAGCCGAATTTAACACTCCTACTTGTTATTATTGCCAATACATAAAAATTACAAAACATTAACAATCTTCTTAAAAACACTTCGCCATCCTATCATAATAAAATATGAAAATAATTAAAATTTCTGTTTTCAAGCACCAAAAAAAAAAAAAAAATCGTGAAAAACAATATAAAAATGTGCAAAAATTAGATAATATGTGGTATTTTATAACCTTTAAAATAAGCCATATAACTTTAAAATTGATTAATTTTTAACTGAGTTATGGCAAAACACATCTACCCATCTATCCAGTGTATGTCAAGATGTTTTTACAACTTTATGGTTGTTGCGTGCAGACTGGCAAGAATATGCTGCCAAGTTCACTTTAACTAGTTAGAGTATTGTGTTAGTGAACCATTTCAGGTAATATTTAAGTAAACACATTTACACATTTTTGGTTCTATTCTATAAAAGTAGAAAAAACTACCAAAATATAATATATTTGAAGAACTGAGACTGTAGAGAAAGTAAACGACCAAATAACATCGTTTTTAATTTGTTTTATAGAAAATACCTTCCAAACGACACCAAAAGCATTATAATCGGTTAACTAGTTAGCCTACAATTAGATTTGAAAGAGGATATTTTTCAAAAAATTTTGCGCCGTTTTCTATCATCCATAATTTTTATCCGATTTCAAAACCGTTTATTGATTCTTAATCTATTCTATGCATTCATTGATTTTACTGAATGCTTCTATCAAATTTTTTATTTTTGCCACGCTATTTCGGGAAAGACGCCACTGTGCGGCGTTAAATTTTGAATAAATGCCAGTCGGCAATATGCCAATTGTCATATTGTATGTATTTCTTTTTTAATTAAACATTTTTTAAAATATTCGTCTTAATCTGCAGCAGTTTGATATTGCAGTTGGAGCCTCTAGACCTAATAGGTGAGGAATCACTTATAAAAATGTAGCGATACTCCGATAAGATTTCATATAAATAACTAAACAAGGTGAAAAATGTTTATACGCAACAGAACACGCGTTTAGAAATTAATCAGGGATGTATGCACATTTTGATTTGCTTGTTGATTGTTTTTTCTTTTTTGCACATCTTAACGTTCCAAATAAAAGCAATTAGAAAAGCACGTAAATTTTTATAATCTTATATATAAAATTCTTCTGTCGCGGTGTTTGTGGTAAAATTCCGCCGAAACGGCTCGACCGATTCTCATGAAATTTTGCGCGCATATTGGGTAAATCTGAGAATCGGACAACGTTTATTTTTTTTTGATAGGGTCACTGGGAGGGGTACCCCCTATACAAAGTGAACTTTTAAAATCAGATATCTGGAGTACTATGATAGCCATAAGTGCCACGCCCACTTAAGATATCAAAAAAAAATACCTGTTGTCCGTTTCTGAGACCTACCCAATATCCACACAAAATTTCATGAGAATCGGTCAAGCCGTTTCGGAGGAGTTCAATTACAGAGACCACGACACGAGAATTTTATATATAAGAAGTTAAACTCCTCCTTTTTTGCTTTTTTTTTATTTTTTTATTTAGTGCAATTTGACTGCAATTCAGAATGTATGTATGTTTTATCATAGGAAATTTTTGTATGTATAAATGGACCCGATAGATGGCGCTGGGGTAAAGTCATTTCGAATATTCTTATATACGGTGCGATTTTACTGAAACTAAGATTGTACATATATGTATGTTAGATGATGCCAAAAAAATTTTTGTTGGACCCGGTATATGGCGCTGGCGTTCGAAAAATTATGAGTTGTCAAATTTATTTAAATTTTATAAGTTCCAAAATTCACAAACGTTTTTATATACAAATATTCTAACTAAAAAGGAAGGAAAAATTGCATTGGCTATTGCTTTATTCGGAATAGCCGGAACATTATTGCATGGTGGTCGTACAGCTCATTCAGCACTCAAATCACCGTTAAAAAAACATTCCGGTATGTCAAAAGTTCTGCAAAAATGCAATATTATTATTTGGGATGAATATAACATGGCTTACAAACATTCCTTAGAAGCACTACATAGAACTTTAAAAGATTTGAAAGGCAATGAAAGACTTTTTGGTGGAGCTCTCATTTTATTATCCATGATCCAACGGCTGACCAGTTTTCAAAACAACTACTTGGTTAAGTGAAAGAACTATTTAAGCCGCAAAAAATTTCGATGTCGATAATATTAATGTTATTATTCAGGACATGATTGATTCCGAAAGTGTTATTTCAAATCTATGGATAGTGTTGTTGAAGAAAATGAAGCAGTCAATTATCCAACAGAATTTTTGAATTCACTTGATGTGCCCGATCTACCTCCACATTTATTAAAATTAAAAGTTGGTTCTCCAATAATTTTGCTACTTAACCTCAACGCTCCGAGACTATGTAATGGAACCAGGTTAATTGTTGAGAGAATAATACCAAATGTTATTGAGGCCACAATTCTCAAAGGCAAATTTAAAGGAGAACATGTCTTGCTGCCAAGAATTCCTACGATTCCTACCGACACACCGATAACATTCAAAAAATTGCAATTTCCGAACAGATTGGGCTTTACCATGACCATCAATAAATCTCAAGGACAATCATTGCAAATATGTGGTTTGGACCTCGAAAACAGTTGTTTTTCCCGTGTCGGAAAGCCAACAAATTTATTAATTTACTGCCAGAATAAGGAAACTAAAAATATTGTTCACTCTTTTTAGAATTACAATGATAGAAATATATTGGTCATTCTTATACATATGTATGTTACAATAAATATTTATTTTAATTTTCATAAATAAAACATGGTTTTTTTTAACAGTTTTAATATTAACAAATGCACAAACGTTTTTTTATATAGATATATACAGATTCTAACTAAAATTAAAAATTCATTGAGGGCAAAACAACGTTTGCCGGGTCCAGCTAGTTATCTTATATATTTTAAACATCATTGTAAAAAATATTAATATTAATATTAATATTAATATTAATAATCACAAATGTTATTTTTTTTTATTTAAGCGTTGAACTCAGTTTATTTTCCAGTGCACAAAAAATAAGTTGAATTGTTGATAAAACATTTTCTTTGACTGTAAATCACTAATATAAACAATATCAACTTTTCGGTATTGTAGGTTGAACTGCTTCTTAAATTCTGAAAACAATAGGTAATTTTTGAAATTTATTTGATAACTTCTGAAATACATTTAATAATTTCTGAAATAGAATAGATAATTTCTGAAACTTATTTAGTAAATTCTGGAATAGATTTGATACTTTCTAAAATACAGTTAATTATTTCTGAAAATCAGTTGATTTTTTCTGAATAAAATTGATACTTTATGAAAATTAATCTATGTTTATTGAAATGCAACTGATTATTTCGGAAAATCAAGCAATTGGAAAAGATGTATTTCACAATAAAATTGTATACTTGAATTAGTTCTCCGTCATTTTCTTATACATACATATGTATATGCACTAAAAAAATCAAAATAACTATTATTATCGGTCTCCCCGTTTAATAGAACCCAAATATTCTAAATATGATGAAAATTGTTATGAAACATTTCTTTTTTTTTTTGTGGAGACTATGGCAATGTAAGAAGATTAAAAAACAACAAGGAGGAAAATTATAGTCGGTCTATACCGACTATACGATACCCATTACCATGCGTTTAGAGACCCTATCTCTCAGGCATAAACCAAATTTGAGTGGGATTTTTATTAATTTTTTTGGCTGCAGATGTGAAAAAGTTTATATCGGATGCTATATCTATATGAGGACTAGGCCCAAAAATGGACCGATCCTGACCATGTTTGGTAAAGTCTCTTGAATTTTGCAAAAATATAAACAAACAAAATTTGAAAAGAATCAGTGCAATATTTTTGTTTTTTGATAGATTTAAGTGAAGATCGGGAAGCAGCTCTATATGGGGCCTTTGACTAAGAGTTGTCCAATAGGGATCATTTTTGGACTACTCTTTAATGGATGTAATAAATACATACAAACCCAATTTGACTAAGATTTATATGATAATTTGGATTTCATAGGGGTCATTTGTATGGGGGCTAGGTCTGAACATGGACCGATTCTCGCCAATTTCAATAGCGTTCATTCTATGGCCGATAAAAGCTTATATACCATATCTCATCAAAATATATTCATATTTGCGACCTGCAGTTTTATTACAAGCTTTACATGGACACACAGACGGACGGACGGACGGACATCGTTAAATCGAATCAGATAGTGATTCTGATTCGATCGGTATAATAAAAGGTCTAGGTCAAAATTTTTTGGTAGTTAAAAACAGCAGCACAAAGTCATTATACCCAAACCACATAGTGGTATAGGGTATAAAAAGGGGAATTTTTATTTCTTTACTAAAATAATATTCAAGAAAACAGGCATAAACGATTGTGTGCTTATTTTTAACAAAACTTAAAATTGGAAATAAACTTAGAAACAATGATCTCGAGCTTGCGCAATTTCAAACTCAATCGCTTAGGAAGAAATTACTTTAATTGTATTAAAATAATGCACACTTAAATCCAACTTGATGCGCGTCTCCGTTAGTTTAAACTTATCGTGATATAAGAATCACCTATTTCTTATTGGTGCATAAAAAATTTAATTTTACGTTACGTAAATTAGTGTTAAATTAGTTTGGAAGTAATGAACTTTAATTAACAAAAAGAAAAATGTGTTTAAATTTAAAATAATTACACGTGTTATATGTATATTTACTCGTGTGTATATGATCTGAAATGACAGATGAGTTAAAACACGTCAAACCATCACGAAAAAATGTTATTTTCGGCATCATCACCTCCGATTTCAATGAAATTCAACACAAATGTCATACACTATAAGAGTATAATTTATCAATAAAAAATTGACCCCATATTCTTTCGGGTTCCGAAATAGAAAGTCATAAATGTTGTAAAAAATTTAAAAAAATCACAAAAGTGTCCTTACAAAAAGCGATAGAACTTTTGAACTTGCAAGCTAATTTAGTTTTTTTGGTATCGTTTTAAAGGTGAAAGTACGTCCTTTAAAATTGTATGCATATTATGTTTTTTTAAGAAAAGGTCAAAGGTCATATTTTGGGATCTCGAGTTCAAAGGTCCATATCTGAAAAAGTATATTTTTTAAAATTCTTAGAAAAATATATGTTAAGTATTAGACCCTCTTCTACATTTGCAGAAAATTTGAAGTTGGAGCCTCGATTGGTATCAGAGTTATAGACCAGAACGTGGTATTAAGTGTGTTTTGTGTTCGTACTCAATTGATTGTTTTGTACAAGCTGAAGTATGTATGTGCACACTTTCTGTTTCGGTTGTTTTTGCAGTTTTTTTTTTTTTAATAAATCTACACGTGCAAGTGAAAAAAACAAGTAAGAAAATTATAGTCGGTCTATACCGACCATATGATACCCTATACCATGGCTTAGAGACCCTATCTCTTCGGTCGAACTAATTCGATATAGAAAATAAGCATAAACCAAATTTGAGTGGGATTTTTATTAATTTTTTTGGCTGCAGATATGAAAAAGTTCATATCGGGTGCTATATTTATATGGGGACTAGGTCGAAAAATGTACCGATCCTGACCATATTTGGTAAAGTCACTTATATTTTGAAAAAAAAACCACATTGTGGTATAGGGCATAAACACACATGTGGGGACTAGGTCGATAAATGGACCGATCCTGACCATATTTGGTAAAGTCACTTATATTTTGAAAAAAAAACCACATTGTGGTATAGGGCATAAACACACATGTGTAACCTTTCTCTTTCTATCATCATACGAAACTTTTATTGTTGTTGCGAAAATACCGCTAATTTTTTTTTGCATAGGTAGATACATACATGAATTTTAAGCTTACAGAATATATTGTTTCATTATTTGGACAGTTCGATTTCAGAACGTGACCTAGAAAGAAAACTCGCAAAAAATTAGTTTCAAAAATTTAAATAATTGTGATCTGTGTTTGAAATGTCACGCAATTACTTACTATTTTGCTTAAAAGCTGGTCTATTCTCAATATGGTAGAGGAGTTCCACATATCAAACTTAATGGCACGTGAAGTGAAAAAACTTGTCGATGAAAAAGGTATATTAAGTACCCCGAATGAAAAGCTTGGCAAAATTTTACGGAGCGAAATTGCTGATATAGTTAAAG
The DNA here is from genome assembly GCA_963682025.1 of Cordilura impudica. NCBI lineage: Eukaryota > Metazoa > Arthropoda > Insecta > Diptera > Scathophagidae > Cordilura > Cordilura impudica. Next base: position 202,029,203 of record OY821517.1, on the reverse strand, counting down.
AGTTTTATGAATGCGATGACATCAGTCGATGTATGCCCGGAATTAAAGATTTTGTGTCCATTACGGAAAATGGAATAAAGGTTCGTAAAACAAAAAGGCTTTTGCTAGGGAACTTACGGGAAATGTATGCCTTGTTTCGAGAACGGCATGGGGAACACAAAATAGGTCTATCTAAATTTTGTGAGCTCAGACCAAAAAACGTAGTGCTCGTCAACGCATGTGGCACCCATAATGTATACGTCTGTATAATACACCAGAACGTTAAATTAATGCTTCACTCTATTAATTTAAAAAAATTAACAAAAAACTTAAAAGATTATGAAATGGAATCATACAAAGACTGTTTTAAAAAAATTGTGTGCTCTTCAGAATCTCCATACTGCTATATTGGAAAGTGTAAATTTTGTCCTGGAACAGATAATTTAATAGATACACTTCGTCAATTATTGGAAGAAAATAACATTGATGAAATAAAGTATAAACAATGGATAAATACTGATAGAGACAAATTAGAAACGATGATCCAACCAATGATGATTTTTTAGATTTACTCTCTAAAAAACTAAAAAAATTACTTCAACATTCTTTTATATCAAAACAACAGAATGCCTTTTTAACATATAAAAGAAAACGAATATGTCGTTGTTTGTGATTTTTCTGAAAACGTGTCATTTACTATTCAAGATTTTCTCCAAGGATTTCATTGGAACAATGCACAAGCAACATTGTATCCTATTGTTATTTATTATAAATCCGATGGAATACTGAAACACACAAATTTTATAATTATATCGAGCTAATTATATCGAGCTGTCTTGCACATAACACTGTAGCGGTCCATTTATTCCACAAACACCTTCATATATTTTTAAAAAATAACTTTAAAAAAGATCCACAAAAAATAATATACTTCTCGGACAATTTAAAAATAAAAAAAATTTTGTGAATTTAAGCTATCATAAGGCAGATTTTGGATGCGATGCTGAATGGCACTTTTTCGATACTAGCCATGGAAAAGGCCCTAGTGACGGCCTTGGAGGCACAGTCAAAAGAGAGGTACGTGAAGTTAGCTTACAACGACCACTAGACAACCAGATCACAACGCCACAACTCTTGTTCGATTGGTGCCAAACAAACCTTAAAAATTGCAATTTCATATATATTTCTGAAGATGATCATAGAGAAGAAGATGAATTTTTAAGAGAACGCTTTTTTGGGCTGCGCACAATTCCAGGTACACAAAATATCATTGTTTCATTCCTGGAGGAGAAAATAAGTTAAGAGTAAAGATTTTTTCAAATGATAGCGAATTTTTAATTGAAAATGTTTGTTGCTAATTTAAGTTTTACTGTCTGAATAAATATTATATTTAACTCAACCTTTTAAAGGTTTAAAAACAATTTTTGTAATAAATTTTAAAAATTTTAAAAACACAAATTATCAATTAAAAGCTTTAAATAGCTTTAATACAAAAAAAATTACCTGAATTATATTAAACAATATTGTTTTGTTCAATACTTTTTGTACTACATTTTAAATTTACATTACAAATTTCAACTGAATGAAAGCTTTAAACAGTATTATTTAAAAAAAATGAATTGAATTATTTTAATGTTTTTTTCAATATTTTGTAATAAAAAAATAAATGAAAACTATAATGTCTTCTTCAATAATAGATACAATATAAATAATTCGCATGGGAAATACATTTAGATTAATAAGCCTTTGTATGGTTTGTCTTGTATGAACACAAAACATACTTAAGACTACGTTCTGGTCTATAACTCTGACACCAATCGAGACTCCAACTTTAAATTTTCTGCAAATGTAGAAGAGGGTCTAATACTTGACATATATATTTTTAAGAATTTTAAAAAATATACTTTTTCAGATATGGACCTTTGAACTCGAGATCTCAAAATATGACCTTTGACCTTTTCTTAAAAAAACACAATATGCATATAATTTAAAAGGACGCACTTTCACCTTTAAAACGATACCAAAAAAACTAAATTAGCTTGCATAGTTCAAAAGTTCTATCGCTTTTTGTAAGGACACTTTTGTGATTTTTTAAAACTTTTTACATCCTTTATGACGTCATATTTCGGAAGCCGTAAGAATCTGGGGTCTGAAAATATATGTTTTGTTAAAGTCCAACGACATACAACAGTTGTGGTGAATTTCATTGAAATCAGAGGTGTTGTATCCGAACGGCATGATGGTTTGACATGTTTTCACTCAGATGCTATGCAGAAACTAAAAAGAGAAAAGTAATTTTTTTTTGTTCGGGGAAACTAATACCTTTTATAATTGTTTCTGAAGAAGTAAATATTAAATATGTTCTAATCAGTGTTGCCAGAACTTGCTGAGCAGTTTTATAAAAGAAACGCTTCAATATTGAAATAAAAAAATTAAGAAATTAAAAATACGAATTTAAGACAAGATATAATTTTATCTGTTTATCACTATACCTCCATTTACTTTTTCTATTGTTCTTGCATTGGATGTTTACAATAAAAGCACACTTAATTTAAAACCACTTCATTTGTTTTGAGGCCCAGGAAGCTTAACAACTATTTCCACTTGCCACCAATGCAGGGAGAAGCCTTTTTCGAAACTTTAGCGGCTTTCTGTTTATTACTTTGCAGCTTAAAATTGACTTGCTTTCTTGGCAGCCTTAGCGGCACGCTTTTGTTCCTTACTATCCTTTATTACTTGTTCACGTTGGACACGACAACATTCAAATTTCATGTCGCACTTAGTCATAATTTCGGCCAAAAATGCACATACAACATTGGCGTGTTGGATGCTATTAGTTTTAGGTAAGTTGTTGGATTTTCATAGTCAAACCAGCACTTGTCGCCCCTTTCAAACACTTGACCATGGACATATTAGTTTGAAAATGGTTTCGGAGACTTCTTTAAATTTATTATTTTCACCCGCATCATAAGAATGCTGCTCTTCAATCATACTTATTCACTAGCCAACAAGGTTTTGGACTGGATCAACCAAATATCTTTCCTAGGGTAATTTGGTGGGCTGAATTTGAATCTGTAATTGGTTTTTCTCTATCACGTCAGGTTTTCGAGATGCAAAAAAAGGTTTTTATTCGTTTTTTACATAAAAAGTCAATAGTTTAGTTAAAAATCAATGAATTTTCAAAAGTGAATGGCATTATTTGAACGTCGTTTGTATTTTGTTGGTTCGGTTTCACGTATTAGAGTCCAGAATAGTCTCCCAGCTTGCTTTTGTCCCAAAATCCTTGATAATTTTTTTTCAATTTTCATTAAATCTTGGTGAGCACGCTCTCCTTGTTCGTCGCTCACCGCACCTTGGTTTTGTGGAAAAATCTAAATGCAAATGAAGAAAATGCATTTTGAGTGACATTCGTGCACCTAATTCGTGATAATTTTTCAATTATTCAATTTATCTGTAGTTTTCACTCTTATTGTTTCCAAGAAAACTGTCCACGATGCTCTTGAAAGATTACCAGGCTGCATATTCTTTCTCCAATAAACATTGTGAAAAATAGTCATCATTCAATAGCTTCCTGATTTGAGGGCCAACAAATATGCCTTCTTTGATTTTAGCATATGAAATTTTAGAAAAAACCGCTAACAAATATTTAAATGCAGCACCATCTTCGCCAGAGCTTTGACAAAGGCCCAATTTTATGTGCAGCGGCAGAAGAAGAACGTCATTATTTGGATCAATTAATGGTTTATTTGAAATGTTTCGTTTTCCTAGTGAATACTCAGTTTTTTTTTGGCGACTATTCATAGACAAAGGAAACAACAATATTTTGTGAAACCTCCTTGCATACCAGTCAACAAAGCAATGACCTGAAACCGATTAATTTACAGTTTTTTATGATGGTCTTCTATACTATATAAACAAAGAAATTTAAATCACACACCTTAAGGTCACCACAGATCTTCCATTTATAATCGTTGTATTTGAGTATTGTCAAAATTTCATTCATGGATTCGTAATTTACCTTTGTATTAATGCCATGAGCAATTGGTATGGATGGTTTTTCATTCCCATTATGCAAAAGAAGAGCCTTTAAAATGTACTTAGAGCCATCAGTAAATAATCTCCATTCAGTTTTGTCATATGGGTGTCTCCTGGGTAACGATTGCGACATTCGCTCGCTTTCAAATACGCCAAAAGCAAGAAAGATGCGTTCAGAGTCGATATATGTTTTATGTGCTTGAAAGCACTCCAGCACTCGAAATTCGACTGCAATTTCTAGGCAGCTTTATTTTTCAACTTAGCCAATTTACAAAGCAACACTTTTATGGTTTATTATTATTGTGAATGAAGATAACAAACTCATTAACAAACACATTAACAAATTTAATAAAACACACATATCATATGTATAATTTTATGTATGTGTTAGTAGCAACTTTAAATGCAATTTACTCAAAATAAAAGACAAAATTTAAAAATCTGTAAATCTACAAAACGGCGAAAAAGAAATACCTTTCAAATAATATACGTTTGGTCAAAATCGGGATAAAACGGTAGAAGATACATGGGTAAAAAATCGCCTAGCCTATTTATATTATAGATTTAGTACAAAGTTATAAGCAATTATAAAACGAAACGAACGCGACAAAAAACAGAAGTTCTTTTGAAGCGCCTTTAGAAATATTCAGAGTTCAGCGATATTTGAAAACTTTTTTCCTTATATACACATGTAAATGAAGGTCAAAAGAGAACTGTTGCTAATAGAATTATGAAATATGAGAATTATTTATTAGTTCTTTTTAATTTAGTATAGCACAAATATGGACACGACATAACGGACGCGACAAATTTTTCCTATAGGAAAAAAATACAGTAATGATGTTCATTCACTTCAATTTTTAGGTCGAAAAATGGACCGATCCTGACTTGTCGTACTACTGATAAACGAGTATAATAAACATACACAACCGCAATATGACCGAGATCTATATAATTATTTCCATATTATGGCAATTTAGGTCCATCTCATAGGAGTCATAAAATAAAACGCAATAATGATGTCCATTGACTTAATTTTTTAATAAAAAATAAAACTGAACAATATTAACTAAACATTCAATTATAAAATTGATAATTAAATTAAATTAAATTAAATTAAATTAAATTAAATTAAATTAAATTAAATTAAATTAAATTAAATTAAATTAAATTAAATTAAATTAAATTAAATTAAATTAAATTAAACTAAATTAAATTAAATTAAATTAAATTAAATTAAATTAAATTAAATTAAATTAAATTAAATTAAATTAAATTAAATTAAATTAAATTAAATTAAATTAAATTAAATTAAATTAAATTAAATTAAATTAAATTAAATTAAATTAAATTAAATTAAATTAAATTAAATTAAATTAAATTAAATTAAATTAAATTAAATTAAATTAAATTAAATTAAATTAAATTAAATTAAATTAAATTAAATTAAATTAAATTAAATTAAATTAAATTAAATTAAATTAAATTAAATTAAATTAAATTAAATTAAATTAAATTAAATTAAATTAAATTAAATTAAATTAAATTAAATTAAATTAAATTAAATTAAATTAAATTAAATTAAATTAAATTAAATTAAATTAAATTAAATTAAATTAAATTAAATTAAATTAAATTAAATTAAATTAAATTAAATTAAATTAAATTAAATTAAATTAAATTAAATTAAATTAAATTAAATTAAATTAAATTAAATTAAATTAAATTAAATTAAATTAAATTAAATTAAATTAAATTAAATTAAATTAAATTAAATTAAATTAAATTAAATTAAATTAAATTAAATTAAATTAAATTAAATTAAATTAAATTAAATTAAATTAAATTAAATTAAATTAAATTAAATTAAATTAAATTAAATTAAATTAAATTAAATTAAATTAAATTAAATTAAATTAAATTAAATTAAATTAAATTAAATTAAATTAAATTAAATTAAATTAAATTAAATTAAATTAAATTAAATTAAATTAAATTAAATTAAATTAAATTAAATTAAATTAAATTAAATTAAATTAAATTAAATTAAATTAAATTAAATTAAATTAAATTAAATTAAATTAAATTAAATTAAATTAAATTAAATTAAATTAAATTAAATTAAATTAAATTAAATTAAATTAAATTAAATTAAATTAAATTAAATTAAATTAAATTAAATTAAATTAAATTAAATTAAATTAAATTAAATTAAATTAAATTAAATTAAATTAAATTAAATTAAATTAAATTAAATTAAATTAAATTAAATTAAATTAAATTAAATTAAATTAAATTAAATTAAATTAAATTAAATTAAATTAAATTAAATTAAATTAAATTAAATTAAATTAAATTAAATTAAATTAAATTAAATTAAATTAAATTAAATTAAATTAAATTAAATTAAATTAAATTAAATTAAATTAAATTAAATTAAATTAAATTAAATTAAATTAAATTAAATTAAATTAAATTAAATTAAATTAAATTAAATTAAATTAAATTAAATTAAATTAAATTAAATTAAATTAAATTAAATTAAATTAAATTAAATTAAATTAAATTAAATTAAATTAAATTAAATTAAATTAAATTAAATTAAATTAAATTAAATTAAATTAAATTAAATTAAATTAAATTAAATTAAATTAAATTAAATTAAATTAAATTAAATTAAATTAAATTAAATTAAATTAAATTAAATTAAATTAAATTAAATTAAATTAAATTAAATTAAATTAAATTAAATTAAATTAAATTAAATTAAATTAAATTAAATTAAATTAAATTAAATTAAATTAAATTAAATTAAATTAAATTAAATTAAATTAAATTAAATTAAATTAAATTAAATTAAATTAAATTAAATTAAATTAAATTAAATTAAATTAAATTAAATTAAATTAAATTAAATTAAATTAAATTAAATTAAATTAAATTAAATTAAATTAAATTAAATTAAATTAAATTAAATTAAATTAAATTAAATTAAATTAAATTAAATTAAATTAAATTAAATTAAATTAAATTAAATTAAATTAAATTAAATTAAATTAAATTAAATTAAATTAAATTAAATTAAATTAAATTAAATTAAATTAAATTAAATTAAATTAAATTAAATTAAATTAAATTAAATTAAATTAAATTAAATTAAATTAAATTAAATTAAATTAAATTAAATTAAATTAAATTAAATTAAATTAAATTAAATTAAATTAAATTAAATTAAATTAAATTAAATTAAATTAAATTAAATTAAATTAAATTAAATTAAATTAAATTAAATTAAATTAAATTAAATTAAATTAAATTAAATTAAATTAAATTAAATTAAATTAAATTAAATTAAATTAAATTAAATTAAATTAAATTAAATTAAATTAAATTAAATTAAATTAAATTAAATTAAATTAAATTAAATTAAATTAAATTAAATTAAATTAAATTAAATTAAATTAAATTAAATTAAATTAAATTAAATTAAATTAAATTAAATTAAATTAAATTAAATTAAATTAAATTAAATTAAATTAAATTAAATTAAATTAAATTAAATTAAATTAAATTAAATTAAATTAAATTAAATTAAATTAAATTAAATTAAATTAAATTAAATTAAATTAAATTAAATTAAATTAAATTAAATTAAATTAAATTAAATTAAATTAAATTAAATTAAATTAAATTAAATTAAATTAAATTAAATTAAATTAAATTAAATTAAATTAAATTAAATTAAATTAAATTAAATTAAATTAAATTAAATTAAATTAAATTAAATTAAATTAAATTAAATTAAATTAAATTAAATTAAATTAAATTAAATTAAATTAAATTAAATTAAATTAAATTAAATTAAATTAAATTAAATTAAATTAAATTAAATTAAATTAAATTAAATTAAATTAAATTAAATTAAATTAAATTAAATTAAATTAAATTAAATTAAATTAAATTAAATTAAATTAAATTAAATTAAATTAAATTAAATTAAATTAAATTAAATTAAATTAAATTAAATTAAATTAAATTAAATTAAATTAAATTAAATTAAATTAAATTAAATTAAATTAAATTAAATTAAATTAAATTAAATTAAATTAAATTAAATTAAATTAAATTAAATTAAATTAAATTAAATTAAATTAAATTAAATTAAATTAAATTAAATTAAATTAAATTAAATTAAATTAAATTAAATTAAATTAAATTAAATTAAATTAAATTAAATTAAATTAAATTAAATTAAATTAAATTAAATTAAATTAAATTAAATTAAATTAAATTAAATTAAATTAAATTAAATTAAATTAAATTAAATTAAATTAAATTAAATTAAATTAAATTAAATTAAATTAAATTAAATTAAATTAAATTAAATTAAATTAAATTAAATTAAATTAAATTAAATTAAATTAAATTAAATTAAATTAAATTAAATTAAATTAAATTAAATTAAATTAAATTAAATTAAATTAAATTAAATTAAATTAAATTAAATTAAATTAAATTAAATTAAATTAAATTAAATTAAATTAAATTAAATTAAATTAAATTAAATTAAATTAAATTAAATTAAATTAAATTAAATTAAATTAAATTAAATTAAATTAAATTAAATTAAATTAAATTAAATTAAATTAAATTAAATTAAATTAAATTAAATTAAATTAAATTAAATTAAATTAAATTAAATTAAATTAAATTAAATTAAATTAAATTAAATTAAATTAAATTAAATTAAATTAAATTAAATTAAATTAAATTAAATTAAATTAAATTAAATTAAATTAAATTAAATTAAATTAAATTAAATTAAATTAAATTAAATTAAATTAAATTAAATTAAATTAAATTAAATTAAATTAAATTAAATTAAATTAAATTAAATTAAATTAAATTAAATTAAATTAAATTAAATTAAATTAAATTAAATTAAATTAAATTAAATTAAATTAAATTAAATTAAATTAAATTAAATTAAATTAAATTAAATTAAATTAAATTAAATTAAATTAAATTAAATTAAATTAAATTAAATTAAATTAAATTAAATTAAATTAAATTAAATTAAATTAAATTAAATTAAATTAAATTAAATTAAATTAAATTAAATTAAATTAAATTAAATTAAATTAAATTAAATTAAATTAAATTAAATTAAATTAAATTAAATTAAATTAAATTAAATTAAATTAAATTAAATTAAATTAAATTAAATTAAATTAAATTAAATTAAATTAAATTAAATTAAATTAAATTAAATTAAATTAAATTAAATTAAATTAAATTAAATTAAATTAAATTAAATTAAATTAAATTAAATTAAATTAAATTAAATTAAATTAAATTAAATTAAATTAAATTAAATTAAATTAAATTAAATTAAATTAAATTAAATTAAATTAAATTAAATTAAATTAAATTAAATTAAATTAAATTAAATTAAATTAAATTAAATTAAATTAAATTAAATTAAATTAAATTAAATTAAATTAAATTAAATTAAATTAAATTAAATTAAATTAAATTAAATTAAATTAAATTAAATTAAATTAAATTAAATTAAATTAAATTAAATTAAATTAAATTAAATTAAATTAAATTAAATTAAATTAAATTAAATTAAATTAAATTAAATTAAATTAAATTAAATTAAATTAAATTAAATTAAATTAAATTAAATTAAATTAAATTAAATTAAATTAAATTAAATTAAATTAAATTAAATTAAATTAAATTAAATTAAATTAAATTAAATTAAATTAAATTAAATTAAATTAAATTAAATTAAATTAAATTAAATTAAATTAAATTAAATTAAATTAAATTAAATTAAATTAAATTAAATTAAATTAAATTAAATTAAATTAAATTAAATTAAATTAAATTAAATTAAATTAAATTAAATTAAATTAAATTAAATTAAATTAAATTAAATTAAATTAAATTAAATTAAATTAAATTAAATTAAATTAAATTAAATTAAATTAAATTAAATTAAATTAAATTAAATTAAATTAAATTAAATTAAATTAAATTAAATTAAATTAAATTAAATTAAATTAATTAAATTAAATTAAATTAAATTAAATTAAATTAAATTAAATTAAATTAAATTAAATTAAATTAAATTAAATTAAATTAAATTAAATTAAATTAAATTAAATTAAATTAAATTAAATTAAATTAAATTAAATTAAATTAAATTAAATTAAATTAAATTAAATTAAATTAAATTAAATTAAATTAAATTAAATTAAATTAAATTAAATTAAATTAAATTAAATTAAATTAAATTAAATTAAATTAAATTAAATTAAATTAAATTAAATTAAATTAAATTAAATTAAATTAAATTAAATTAAATTAAATTAAATTAAATTAAATTAAATTAAATTAAATTAAATTAAATTAAATTAAATTAAATTAAATTAAATTAAATTAAATTAAATTAAATTAAATTAAATTAAATTAAATTAAATTAAATTAAATTAAATTAAATTAAATTAAATTAAATTAAATTAAATTAAATTAAATTAAATTAAATTAAATTAAATTAAATTAAATTAAATTAAATTAAATTAAATTAAATTAAATTAAATTAAATTAAATTAAATTAAATTAAATTAAATTAAATTAAATTAAATTAAATTAAATTAAATTAAATTAAATTAAATTAAATTAAATTAAATTAAATTAAATTAAATTAAATTAAATTAAATTAAATTAAATTAAATTAAATTAAATTAAATTAAATTAAATTAAATTAAATTAAATTAAATTAAATTAAATTAAATTAAATTAAATTAAATTAAATTAAATTAAATTAAATTAAATTAAATTAAATTAAATTAAATTAAATTAAATTAAATTAAATTAAATTAAATTAAATTAAATTAAATTAAATTAAATTAAATTAAATTAAATTAAATTAAATTAAATTAAATTAAATTAAATTAAATTAAATTAAATTAAATTAAATTAAATTAAATTAAATTAAATTAAATTAAATTAAATTAAATTAAATTAAATTAAATTAAATTAAATTAAATTAAATTAAATTAAATTAAATTAAATTAAATTAAATTAAATTAAATTAAATTAAATTAAATTAAATTAAATTAAATTAAATTAAATTAAATTAAATTAAATTAAATTAAATTAAATTAAATTAAATTAAATTAAATTAAATTAAATTAAATTAAATTAAATTAAATTAAATTAAATTAAATTAAATTAAATTAAATTAAATTAAATTAAATTAAATTAAATTAAATTAAATTAAATTAAATTAAATTAAATTAAATTAAATTAAATTAAATTAAATTAAATTAAATTAAATTAAATTAAATTAAATTAAATTAAATTAAATTAAATTAAATTAAATTAAATTAAATTAAATTAAATTAAATTAAATTAAATTAAATTAAATTAAATTAAATTAAATTAAATTAAATTAAATTAAATTAAATTAAATTAAATTAAATTAAATTAAATTAAATTAAATTAAATTAAATTAAATTAAATTAAATTAAATTAAATTAAATTAAATTAAATTAAATTAAATTAAATTAAATTAAATTAAATTAAATTAAATTAAATTAAATTAAATTAAATTAAATTAAATTAAATTAAATTAAATTAAATTAAATTAAATTAAATTAAATTAAATTAAATTAAATTAAATTAAATTAAATTAAATTAAATTAAATTAAATTAAATTAAATTAAATTAAATTAAATTAAATTAAATTAAATTAAATTAAATTAAATTAAATTAAATTAAATTAAATTAAATTAAATTAAATTAAATTAAATTAAATTAAATTAAATTAAATTAAATTAAATTAAATTAAATTAAATTAAATTAAATTAAATTAAATTAAATTAAATTAAATTAAATTAAATTAAATTAAATTAAATTAAATTAAATTAAATTAAATTAAATTAAATTAAATTAAATTAAATTAAATTAAATTAAATTAAATTAAATTAAATTAAATTAAATTAAATTAAATTAAATTAAATTAAATTAAATTAAATTAAATTAAATTAAATTAAATTAAATTAAATTAAATTAAATTAAATTAAATTAAATTAAATTAAATTAAATTAAATTAAATTAAATTAAATTAAATTAAATTAAATTAAATTAAATTAAATTAAATTAAATTAAATTAAATTAAATTAAATTAAATTAAATTAAATTAAATTAAATTAAATTAAATTAAATTAAATTAAATTAAATTAAATTAAATTAAATTAAATTAAATTAAATTAAATTAAATTAAATTAAATTAAATTAAATTAAATTAAATTAAATTAAATTAAATTAAATTAAATTAAATTAAATTAAATTAAATTAAATTAAATTAAATTAAATTAAATTAAATTAAATTAAATTAAATTAAATTAAATTAAATTAAATTAAATTAAATTAAATTAAATTAAATTAAATTAAATTAAATTAAATTAAATTAAATTAAATTAAATTAAATTAAATTAAATTAATTAAATTAAATTAAATTAAATTAAATTAAATTAAATTAAATTAAATTAAATTAAATTAAATTAAATTAAATTAAATTAAATTAAATTAAATTAAATTAAATTAAATTAAATTAAATTAAATTAAATTAAATTAAATTAAATTAAATTAAATTAAATTAAATTAAATTAAATTAAATTAAATTAAATTAAATTAAATTAAATTAATTAAATTAAATTAAATTAAATTAAATTAAATTAAATTAAATTAAATTAAATTAAATTAAATTAAATTAAATTAAATTAAATTAAATTAAATTAAATTAAATTAAATTAAATTAAATTAAATTAAATTAAATTAAATTAAATTAAATTAAATTAAATTAAATTAAATTAAATTAAATTAAATTAAATTAAATTAAATTAAATTAAATTAAATTAAATTAAATTAAATTAAATTAAATTAAATTAAATTAAATTAAATTAAATTAAATTAAATTAAATTAAATTAAATTAAATTAAATTAAATTAAATTAAATTAAATTAAATTAAATTAAATTAAATTAAATTAAAATTAAATTAAATTAAATTAAATTAAATAAATTAAATTAAATTAAATTAAATTAAATTAAATTAAATTAAATTAAATTAAATTAAATTAAATTAAATTAAATTAAATTAAATTAAATTAAATTAAATTAAATTAAATTAAATTAATTAATTAAATTAAATTAAATTAATTAAATTAAATTAAATTAAATTAAATTAAATTAAATTAAATTAAATTAAATTAAATTAAATTAAATTAAATTAAATTAAATTAAATTAAATTAAATTAAATTAAATTAAATTAAATTAAATTAAATTAAATTAAATTAAATTAAATTAAATTAAATTAAATTAAATTAAATTAAATTAAATTAAATTAAATTAAATTAAATTAAATTAAATTAAATTAAATTAAATTAAATTAAATTAAATTAAATTAAATTAAATTAAATTAAATTAAATTAAATTAAATTAAATTAAATTAAATTAAATTAAATTAAATTAAATTAAATTAATTAAATTAAATTAAATTAAATTAAATTAAATTAAATTAAATTAAATTAAATTAAATTAAATTAAATTAAATTAAATTAAATTAAATTAAATTAAATTAAATTAAATTAAATTAAATTAAATTAAATTAAATTAAATTAAATTAAATTAAATTAAATTAAATTAAATTAAATTAAATTAAATTAAATTAAATTAAATTAAATTAAATTAAATTAAATTAAATTAAATTAAATTAAATTAAATTAAATTAAATTAAATTAAATTAAATTAAATTAAATTAAATTAAATTA